>CABEEJ010010903.1:0-12664 GCA_901482245.1 Timema douglasi | reverse complement strand
TAGGGTGGATAAAGCTTTGAGCTTTCTTTTTAAAAAATGTTTATAATACATGTTATAAATGTATGTGTTTTGGCACAGTTTGTTTCATATAACATTTCATGGTCTGTACAGGTAAAATACTTTGATTAATACTGCCCCCACCTTCCTAAAACAAAATGACTTGAAGGTGCAAAACGTAACAAGAAAAACAAAATATCAAAATGGGGTAAAAGTTGATAAAAGTTCAAAGTCAAAGATCTCAGAATTTCCAGAGGATCCAGGTTCCACGACTATGTAGGGTTGTTGTAAGTACGTAGTACTACCTATACCAACAAGTGTGTTCGTGCCGCAAATTCAAATATAGAATCTGATTCACCTAGAATTTGGCAATTCTGGACTACTAATTTAATGGGTGATATAAGTGCAAAGTCAAATATCTCAAAATGTCCAGAGGATCCAGGTTCAACCACTATGTAGGGGTGGTGTAAGTACCTATTACTAGTTACACCACCAATTGTGCTCGTGCTTCAATTTCAAATAATAGAACTGGGCCGTCTTAAACTTGGCGATTTTTTATCAGACTTGCTGGAAATGTACAAAGTCATATATATCAAAATTTCCAGAGGATCCAGGTTCCACGACTATGTAGGGTTGTTTTAGGTAACTAATACTAGCTATAACCTGAAGTGTGCTCGTGCTGCAATTTCATATATAGAATCTGTGGCACCTTAAACTTGGTGATTCTAGACTACTAAATGCAAGTTAGATATAAGTTCAAAGTCGAATATCTCAAAATTTGCAGAATATTCAATTTCCACGACTATGTAGGGTTTTTATAGGTACCAAGTACTACCTATACCACCAAGTGTGCTCGTGCATCAAGTTTAAATATAGAAACTTTGGCACCTTAAACTTGGCGATTTTATGAGGCTAGCTGATAAAAGTTCAAAATCAAATATCTCAAAATTTCCAGAGGATCCAGGTTCCATGACTATGTAGGGTTCTTGTAGGTACCTAGTACTACCTATGCCATCAATTGTGCTCGTGCCGCAATTTCAAATATAATAACTGTGTCACCTTAAACTTGGCGATTCTAGACTACTAATTGCATTTCTGATTTAAGTACAAAGTCAAGTATTTCTAAATTTCCAGAGGATCTAGGTTCCACGTCTATGTAGGGTTTTTATAGGTACATAGTACTACCTATACCACCAAGTGTGCTCGTGCCGAAATTTAGGATATAGAATCTGTACCGCCTTGCACTTGTTGATTCTAGACTACTAATTGCATGTCTGACATAAGTTCAACGTCAAATATCTCAAAATTTCCAGAGGATCCAGGTTCCACGACTATGTTGGGTTGTTAGAGGTACCTAGTTCTACCAAAAACACCAAGTATGCTCGAGCCACAAATTCAAATATAGAATCTGTTTCACCTAGAAATTGGCGATTCTAGACTACTTATCGCTTGTCTGATATAAGTTCAATCTGAAATATCACAAAATATCCAGACGATCCAGGTTCCACGATTATGGAGGGTTGTTGTAGGTACCTAGTACTACCTATACCATCAAATTTGCTCATGCCGTAAATTAAAATATAGACTCTGTTTCACCTAGAATTTGGCGATTCTAGACTAATAATTGCATGTCTGATATGATTTCAAAGTCAAATAAATCAAAATTTTTAGAGGTTCCAGGTCCCCGATTATGTAGGGCTTTTGTAGGTACCTATTACTTGCTATACCACCAAGTGTGCTCCTGCCACAATTTCAAATATAGAAACTCCGGCACCTTTAACTCTGCAATTCTAAACTACTAATTACTTGTCTGATATAGGTTGAAAGTCAAATATCTCAAATATTCAGAGGATCCAGGTTCAACGACTATGTAAGTTTGGTGTAAGTACCTATTACTACTTACACCACCAATTGTACTCGTGCTTCAATTTCAAATAATAGAACGGTGGCGACTTAAACTTCGCGATCTTATGAGGCTAGCTGGAAATGTTCAAAGTCAAATATATCAAAATTTCCAGAGGATCCAGGTTCAACGACTATCTAGGGTTGGTGTAAGTATCTAGTACTACTTATACCACCAAGTGTGCTCGTGCCGCAAATGCAAATATAGAATCTGTTTCACCTAGAACTTGGCGATTCTAGACTACTTATTGGAGTTCTGATATAAGTTCAAACTCAAATATCTCAAAATTTCCAGAGCATCCAGATTCCACCATTATGTAGGGTTGTTGTAGGTACCTAGTACTACCTATACCACCAAGTGTGCTCGTGCCGCTAATTCAAATATAGAATTTTTTTCACCTAGAACTTGGCGATTCTAGACTATTAATTGCATGTCTTATATAAGTTTAACGTCAAATATTTCAAAATTTCCAGAGGATTCAAGTTCCACGACTATGTAGGGTAGTTTTAGGTACCTATTACTACCTATACCCTCAAGTGTGCTCGTGCCGAAATTTCATATATAGAATCTGTGCCGCCTTGCACTTGTTGATTCTAGACTACTAATTGCATGTCTGATATAAGTTCAACGTCAAATATCTCAAAATTTCCAGAGGATCCAGGTTCCACGACTATGTAGGGTTGTTCTACCAAAAACACCAAGTATGCTCGAGCCACAAATTCAAATATAGAATCTGTTTCACCTAGAATTTGGCGATTCTAGACTAATAATTGCATGTCTGATATAAGTTCAAAGTCAAATATCTAAAAATATCTTGAGGTTCCAGGTTCCAGACTATGTAGGTTTGTTGTAGGTACCTAGTACTATATATACCACCTAGTGACCTCGTGCCTCAATTTTAAATATAGAAATTATGGCATCTTAAACTTGGCGATTTTAGGAGGCTAGCTGATAAAAGTTCAAAGTCAAATATCTCAAAATTTTCAGAGGATCTAGTTTCCATGACTATGTAGGGTTCTTGTAGGTAACTATTTATACCTATACCACCGAGTTTTCTCGTGCCCCAATTTCAAATATAGAAACTGTGGCACCTTAAACTTGGCGAATCTAGACTATTAATTGTATGTCTGATATGATTTCAAAGTCAAATAAATCAAAATTTTTAGAGGTTCCAGGTTCCCGATTATGTTGGGTTGTTGTAGGTACCTAGTATTACCCATAACCCTAACTTAGCTCGTGCCGCAATTTCAAATATATAAACTGTGGCACCTTAAACTTGGAGAATCTAAACTACTATTTGCATGTCTGATATAGGTTCAAAGTCAAATATCTCGAATTTTCAGAGGATCCAGGTTCCACCACTATGTAGGGTTTTTGTAGGTACCTAATACTACTTATACCACCCAGTGTGCTCGTGCCTCAAGTTTAAATATAGAAACTTTGGCACCTTAAACTTGGTGATTTTATGAGGCTAGCTGATAAAAGTTCAAAGATAAATATCTCAAAGTTTCCAGAGAATGCAGGTTCAACGACTATCTAGGGTTGGTGTAAGTACCTAGTACTACTTATACCACCAAGTGTGCTCGTGCCGCAAATTCAAATATAGAATCTGTTTCACCTATAACTTGGCGATTCTAGACTACTTATTGCAGTTCTGATATAAGTTCAAACTCAAATATCTCAAAATTTCCAGAGGATCCAGATTCCACGACTATGTATGGTTGTTGTAGGTACCTAGTACTACCTATGCCACCAAGTGTGCTCGTGCCGTAATTTCAAATATAGAAACTGTGGCACCTTAAACTTGGATTTTCTAGTCTACTAATTGCATGTCTGATATAAGTTCAAAGTCAGATATCTCGAAATTTCCAGAGAATCCAGGTTGACAACTTTGTAGGGTTGTTGTATAATTTGTACTAATCATGTGTTTCAAACGCATTTATAAACTATTTATTTATTTGTATTATGGTTGTATTTGGTTTAGTCGCATTTACTAATTATCTACTAATTTTTATTATGGATATATCTGGTTATTTTTATTTTAGATGAATTTATTAATTATTTACTTATATGGTCATATCTGGTTATTTGTGTTTTAAACGCATTTATTAATTATTTACCTAATTGTATTATGGCTATATTGGGTTTAAGTACATTTACTAATTATTTACTCAATTTTTATTATGGTTATATCTGGTTTTCATTTCTACAGTTGTCACCCTGCGCATATCTTGTTTTCCACCAGAATAAACGTTTATGATGTTGTGGAAAAGTTTAGTCCACTCTTTTTTTTACTATACCATCTTACTTCTCCCACTGTCGATGCTGTAGATAGTGGCATATAAAGTTTGCAGACAAACTTTTTTATTCCTTCTTCAACATATTACCAACTTTCCTTTGCCTGAAAAATATTCTATGGTATCACAGCCAGTGGAGGCATTAAATCCTGGCAAATCACTGGCTTTTTGTGGATTCATTACAAGATAGTTAATAATTTGTAATTGAATAAGAACAGATAACAATGCCGGCTATTCTGTTAGTGGTGTAAGTATCAGTTAGGTAACATGAACTGCAGTTATTGGCAAAGCTGTGGTTATATAAAAATTGAAGGTGGCCCATGTTGAAATATTTGAATTACCGCCATCACGTGGAATGAGGTCCTTAGGCGTATACATTTTCCCTGTGAACTTCAATTGTTAAGCGTAATTTATGCACTTTTTTAGTAAACTAGCTGCATCATAAAGACACCGCATGTTCACATCCATAGCATTACCACAATGATATATTGCATCGATAGAAACATCTCGTGGGGGTTTTTTAAATACGCTATTTCCAGTTAGTTTCTTCGAGCTGGTCAGTGGAATTCAATATCACCAATGTTGTAAATGAGTATTTGCTTTATTTGTTTCCGAGATATCATAGGATAAACCATGTTGTTTATTGCCCGTATGTTTTCGTAAGTGGTTTGAAGGACAGCCATATTTATAGACCACTTTTGTAGACATTCAAGAATCAGACTGATAAATTCAATTTCTGCAGCAGCTTCTGTTGTAGTCTTTACACGTAGTGATCGTAGCCTGCCTTAGCATATTGCTTACATTCTTGGTCCAGCATAGCAAATGGTATCTAACATCAATGACATGCCCATCCTCCTCATTGATAGTTGTGTTGAGAGTAATCTTTAAAGCTTCATTCCCATTTTTGTAGATAGCATCACGCAGATTTTGGACTCGTTCAACTGACAGTCTTCTAAGAAGATTCACTCTTGAGTGAACACAATTAGAAAAGAAACATTCTTCCTTACTGAAAGTCACACACTTAGAACGAGTAAGTCGTGTTTTGCTCACTGTATCACTTTCAGTTGATCACATTTGAATGTCATCTCTTTGTTTCTCATATTTTTGTTTTTTAAACGGTAAAGTTTTCCTTTGTAACAGTTTGGAACCAACTCCTATGCCAAGATGCTCCACTCTCAATAAATTTATGGGCAGTTACTGCACGCAGCCGATGGTTAGCTACCACGCATAGGTCATACAGGAGTTGGGCAAGCGCTTTGATTTTTTGTAGTACACGTTCATAAGTTTCATAAGTACCAGGGTTTTAACAAAACCTTATTTTGAGGCAATATTACAAATAATGCATACATTGATTTCAATGTCCATTTTGGGAGTTTTGGGGGCCAAAAATTCTTCTTTATCATGCATAATTAAAATGATTCATTTTATAGGGATTACGCTTTCAAATCTAATCATTCAATGACCCGAAACAAAATAAAAACACTTGATATCACGTGAATGATAAGAGACCTTTTTAAAATCACAACTGCAACATATCCATTTTTGGCAACATGCTCCTCAATTTTTATTTAAAAAAAGGTCCTGTTATAGCTTAAAAAAAGTAAGGGAAAACTAATACGCTATATCCCTTGTTGCTAATAAGACGTCTTAAATTTTATATTAATTTACTACAATCATAAATAACAGAAATACCGTAAAAAAGTAAATTATATTTAGATATTTCTGGATATTTTATGTAAATTTCATGTTTACGGTCATTTTATTATGCACAACTATTGTAGATAATTTAACTGTCCTTAATTTGATTTTTTGTAGGCCTTTCTATCATAAATATAATGGAAGTTAGAACCAAAAGTGTTGGAACAAGTAGTTTGATTTATCCCTCTAGCTTCCCCTCACGGCCCTCACCCTCTGCATGAGTTCCGGAAGTGGCAACAAGTGTTTTTTTAATCTTTGAGGCACCAGTTAATAAATAAAAAACGTGATATTGTATCACAAATTTCTCACTGATTCTAAAATTCGACCAGTTGCTCTCACACTATCCCTCCAGCTCTCACACCCTCAAATTAATAATATAAATATGCCATCGTGTTCAACCTATCTAGCACCATTTTGCACCTAAGCACTAAGTTCTACGAACCATCCACAGAGATTGTACGATTGTTTTGTTTGGGGGTATGGGGCAAATTAGTATGGCGTTTTGCACCTTAATAGTTTATAAATATATAAATAAGATCAGAATTAATTAATGGGCCAAGCTCAGCGCGTGCCTTGCTTCCCCGAAAAAGGTTGTGGTATTTCTATGATAATATTAATGTATTGTTTACACTCAAATATGAAGTTTTGAACATGAATAGCTTAGCCAGAAAAATAATTAACTATAACACAAAGCTATAGTGTCAAATTATATTCACGGATTTCCAAAGTTTATAAATGTGTTTTAGTTTCAAACAGTTATTCGTGCAATGTTTTACACCTTAGTAATTAATTTAATTTAAAGTAGAAATAAATATATTGTTGTAATGTCTTGTTTGGAAACAGTTTTACACACCAGTTGTTTTTTATACCTTTTTACTATGATATGCCTGTGTCTTATATTTGTGTTTTAGTGTCACCAAATTTAAAAATGATTACGTTGTTGATGATGTTTCTATTTTATATGGACAAGGCTGGTGACCTTTTCTGACGGGCTTACTGTGTGAAATATTAATGGTATACCCAGCTTTTCTCAATATTCAGTGACTTTAAATCTAAATAGTTCTGAAAACGTTTATCGCTATCTTAAAAATGCTTTCAGAGAAACTGTCGGTCCCAATGGTTATCTTGCCCATGTAGTTAGTATAGGAACAGAGCAACCCTAGTTGAGCTTCCTTTATGGAATGTGTTCGAGCTAGAAGGGTGTGCATGGGCATCTTTAATAGTAGAAAGATACCATTTTCCTATATTTATATATTATTATAAAGGTTTGATTTATATATATTTATATACAATAAAATTGTGCATTATAAAACTTATTTTCATTGACATTTAGAATTTACGACACAATTTTTCTCATTATTTGAAATTATTAATTATAAAATAACGGGACGCTTTATATCCCGGACCATGGCTCACTAAGTTGTAATTATTTTTTTTTAAGAAATAACTATTCACTAGTTAGAAAGTATGTTTTACATATAGTTTTTTCTCTTATAGAGAGAAAATAGTCCTATTGTAATCATGAACATTTTCAACCTCGAGATTATGATGAAGCTTTACGTTTTATTTTCTCCTGAATTAAAAAAAGTTGATTTTAAAATTCTGAACATTCTGAAAATAGATAGTAAATTGTTTGAATAGTTTTGTTCAAAATTTAATGGATATAATTTGGGAGTTTGTATTGATTTTGAAATTAATCCTTATATTAACGGTAGTTCATTTAAAAGTGAATTTTTAAAATTACAAATATTTCTAGAAGGCTCTACCAATTTTGCTTAAATTTTATATCTAGCTAGTGTGAGATCTGACAAATAACACTGTCCACTTAAGTAAAAATTCATTTTAGAGCTGTTTAATGAAGAATCATTTCTGTAAAGTCAAAAGATTTTCGAAAATAGACCTAGCGGTTATTTTAGATGTGTAAATTTGGGGAGTTTTCAACATAACAAATAGAGATGTACACTTGTTTTCTAGGGAAAAATTCACTAAAGTGTAGTTTAACAAAAACTGATTTTTTTATAAAATTTGAAATGTTTTGAAAGTATCTTAAACGATTTGGCTGTTAAGTTATTTACAATAAAAATAATTTCATAATTATTGTTTTTTCAAAACAATTCATTTAATAGTAGTACCTATTACTGATATTTTAAAAATTGTAATCTAAAAAAGAAAAACATTGGATCACAGTGTTTTATTGCTTGTTCAGCTTATGTGTTACTATGATAATTACTCTAATGGGGGAGGGAGGAGGAAGAAACCGTTTTAGAGGTAATATACCTGCACTTACGTGGAAGGAGAGTGGGAAACCATACAGGAAAAAATACCCTCAGTAGACACGACCGGTATTCGAACACCGATCTTCCCATCTCCAGCAGGCCAGTCTAATAGGAAATTGACGCCTTGGACAATTCTGCCACTGAAGTGTTTTTTTTTAAATAGATTGAACAATTTTGCCAATTGAGGACTAGTTTATACGAATTAATAATAACGTATGTTGATTTTTATCAAATATATTAATTTAAGGGTAGTTTACATATGATAAAGTTTAGAAAATTCAAAATCTTTCAAAAAGTGTTTTAATATGTTATTAAATAAGTGTCTGTTAATTGTTTAACATGACAATAAGAAGATAAATTTATTTATAACAAATACAAATAATTTGAGGGTAGTTTACAAAAAAAAATATCTTTTGAATATTTGAAATACTAAAAAAATTGTTTGGTCAATGTTGTTTAATTTTTTTTTTTTTGTGAAAACTATTTTTATTGTACTTAGAAAATGACAGTTTTCTGAGGAAAGCTTAGGTGGAGTTTACAAAAAACTCTTTTTTTTTTCTAAATTGGAGGGGTTTACACTTAATTTGGCCACCGAACATTTTTTAACTTTAAATTTATTTATTTTTCTTGAAAGACTATTAAGGTTCAAAACGGTGCTAAATATGTAGAAAACTATGATATATTTATATTCTTAATTTGAGGGTCTGGGGGCTGGAGGGAGGGTCCAACAACTTAATTTGTTTGTATGTTAAATATTTTTTCCTCGCTAATCTATTAGGGTGCAAAACGCCATACTTGGGTTCAAAAGATGCAAAACAGGACTTTTATTTTGCCATTAAAAAAATTCCAATTAGTGAGTGGGGAGGCGGCTACGATTAACTTAGGCCCCCGCCCCCCACCTTTTTCCCTTTTATATAATTTTTTCTTGCGAAACTATTCAGGTGCAAAACGGTGCAAAGCGGGACTTGTAAGAATGCATGAAAAAAATTCAATATTTTGATAGTGAGGGGGGCTAATCTTAACTTCCCCCCCCCCCAAACATAAACAGACGTACCGTATCTGGGGTTAGGGTGCAAAACGTAATACTTGGGTGCAAAATGGTTCAANTGCTGCTGCCAGCAAATGCCCGGCTGTTGCTCTCAAAGTGAGGCTGAAGGCAGTAGCCAAGGCGGGGCTGGTTGCTGCTGCCAGCAAATGCCCGGCTGTTGCTCTCAAAGTGAGGCTGAAGGCAGTAGCCAAGGCGGGGCTGGTTGCTGCTGCCAGCAAATGCCCGGCTGTTGCTCTCAAAGTGAGGCTGAAGGCAGTAGCCAAGGCGGGGCTGGTTGCTGCTGCCAGCAAATGCCCGGCTGTTGCTCTCAAAGTGAGGCTGAAGGCAGTAGCCAAGGCGGGGCTGGTTGCTGCTGCCAGCAAATGCCAGGCTGTTGCTCTCAAAGTGAGGCTGAAGGCAGCGGCCAAGGCGGGGCTGGTTGCTGCTGCCAGCAAATGCCCGGCTGTTGCTCTCAAAGTGAGGCTGAAGGCAGCGGCCAAAGCGGGGCTGGTTAGTAGTAAGTGCCAGACTATATGTGATTTACCGGAAATGAAAATATTTAATGTTGTGGCTAAGTATGTAACATATGACAGTGACATCAAGGAGGATGACGTTGTATGACGTTAATATGGAAGTGACGTCACAAGAGAATTACATGTATTAATTAATTGAATAACGTCAGTTTTAAATGAATTATAATTTACTCTGACGTCATAAGAGTGTGACGTATGACAGTAACGTCACAAAAGAAGGATGTATACTAATTAAATAAATCAGGTTTGAATGACTTATTATATTCTGTGACGTCATAAGTGTGTGACATTATGATTAACGGTAAGAGAAGTACCTAGAGCTAGTAGATTACCTTGAGAGTACACTCTACGTCCATGACAAACAGTACAACTGTGACCGTGGTGTTTGGGAGGTGATACACATGTAACCATGAAGTTTGGAGTGTGGTAGACTTGTGACCGTGGGGTTTGAGGTGTGGTACACTTGTGACCGTGGTGTTTAAGTGGTGATTCCGATATGTGATAAGGAATAGAGTGGAAGGGTAAACTGCACTTGAGACGTGTAAATAACGGTAAGTGACGTCGAATGGAAGGTTCGGCAACCGGTAATGTGACCATGCCGTCAGGGTGGTGGCTATAGTTTGTTTATATTTTTATCCAAGGCTAATGCCATTATTGTATATTTATTAAATAATGGTTTTATAAATTTCAAGACATTGATGAACTTTCGTAAGAGGATATATAATAAAAAATAATCGTAAAAATTAAATATAATTTGGTTCAATCATCGTATATACATAGTGACGACTCTTTTTTCTGGTTTGATGAACCAGTTTAGATAGTTTTGTATTTTTGACACAACAAATATATTTGTATTGTTTTAAAAAAGTTTTATAATGACATACTCAACTAGTTGCCCTTGAGAGTTCACTCTACGTACGATACTTATGACAAGAGGTATGTGTGACCATGGTGTATGGGTAAGTGGAACAGTTTGTTTAAATTTTGGGTTGATAATATGTTTATAATCATGATCGCGTGGAGGAAAGTGGAAAAAGTACTGAATGTTTGTAATTAAGGTAATTGTTGTGGTTATAGTCGCCTCGAAAGTTCGATTTACGATCGTGACATATGTAATAATGGTAATGTGGACATTTCTATCGAAGGTTAATGACCTTGTTTTACATTTACTAAATTATGTTTTAAAAAGGCATTGGTGAATGTCCTAGAATGGTCCCCATGTTTCCAAGACATATATTAAAAATAGTATTTATCCAAGAACCGGGACAGGTTGTCACAAACATGGGTACACCTTCTTACTTCTCTATCCTTAGGTTCTCGCAAATGTGGATACATCTTCAATTTCATTTTGATTCCTGGTAAGGTTATCCTTCTTAAATGTTTTATATCGATTATTCAATGCTATATAGTGATACATACACACAGGCAAAGTTGTATTTCGTTAATCTAAGGTCCGTAGTCGTAATTTTATTTAGTGTATGATAAATGTAAGTAGGTATATTAATACGGTTTTAATATCGATATTGACTTGTGTGTTTTTCTACTCTTCCTCTATGCTAATGCGGGTACGTTTCCACTAAAAGATTTTTTTATGTTATACATAATAACATATACTTTTATTAATCAAATAGGATTATATATTTTGTATCTTGATAAATAATAATAATAATAATAATAATAATATGAAAGTTATAAATTATTAGCTTAATATTTTAGACACTAAAATATTGAGTTAGAAAAACATTATTTTCAGTACTACCGATTTAAAATAATCTTGCCTATATTATTAGCTAAATACAGCATCCCGTGAACGAATATTTTTTTAGCACTGATTTTGAAACTCAACCGTTTTTGAGACAGTGTTATACATTAGCTTAATGTTTTGTATTAATTATTCAATGTTTGATATCAAAGTCTGAATGAGAGTATATACATGAATTAGGTAAAAGGAAATGTATGAATAAAAAACCAAGAAGGGTTTATCACAATTTATTCATTTTAAGTCTAGTCCTTTAAATACTTTGGTTTCGTGCACAGCATTTACATTTGGAGAAAATAAATATTTTAAATAATTTTTACAGTAAATTTATGGCACGGAACTGTGCACGTACATTCTCACTCTATTGTTTTAAAAAAACGTAATATATGTGAAACGAAACAATACACACTAGCAAACCCGAGTAAAAAGTGTGCTATACTTACGTAAAATAATTTTTACTCTTGGTTTAAAATTTTAGAATTTTGCTTTTAAAGCATTAAAGTCCTCATTATTATATTTCGACCATTAAAAAGGTTTGATGGTCAACACATCGTATTCAAATTTTTACTTTCGGTTAAAATTTTTGAAATTTTAATATGTATTGCACATCTTATGATTATCGAATCGCTATTAAATTCCTCGTTTATAAATTTTGAGCAATAAAATATTGAATATTGAGTCTAAATTAATAGAGATAGATCATTGCTGTACAAACATTTCTCCCAATAGGTTCAAGGAAAAATAACATCAAATTTTTGAGAGGATTATTTACTAACACTATGGCATTATATATTTTCTTTGTACAACTAAAGCTCGTAAAATTTTATCAATATATATAGTACAGTATTTAAAAAACTAGTGGTTTCATACAGATATATTTCACGTAAAACTTTTTTTAATAGTAATACATTTTTGCAATGACAATTTATTTAGAATCTCAAATATAAGCGGGGATATGGAGATATCCAACGCCCAGATATGAATTTTAATAAAAAATAGTGTGACGTAATTGGCCACCCTACCTTGTATTTCCCTCTGTTTTCTACTTTTGTGAACAATTTCCAATTTATTTTCGCGTGAAATCTTCAAAGTTCGCCAGCTGGTTGCCGGCCTGACTAATGATACTATTTACATCTATTAAATAAAATAAAAGGACGGAAGGAACAACGTAAAA
>CABEEJ010010902.1:0-12665 GCA_901482245.1 Timema douglasi | reverse complement strand
GATAGAGAGAACAAGGAGCGCAGCCAGGGTAAACAACGAGAGCACGCTGGTCCCGCTGTTAGACACTAATCTTGTTACAATATGTTCAACAGTTTCAACCAAATTCCAAATCCGAATAATTGTCATGAGTGCGTACGTTATTTAGTTGTATTTTCGTCTCCAAGCAGTGCACCAGATTCGAAAACAAGTGAGTGCAATAGGAATATTTTACCATTTTAGTACATCCCAAACACTGCCTAAATGAATCCGTTAGTGACCATGGTGCTAAGTTTTTATCAATAAATATACAGATAAAATATAATGATCGTTTATGAGCATTTGTGGTTAAATTGGTTGAACCGATATCTAAAGGATCCTGGCTCAGTTCCGGATGGTGCTAAAAACTTGTTTTCTATTTGTATATTGTATATTTGTATATTTGCATCTATGTACTTGAGTTCTAGATGTGTATATCTAGGTGCAGCGCTAGGATAAGTTGGTTAGTATGTTGCGTGTTTAAAAAGTAAGTACTGAAATACTATAGTGATAATAATATAGTAAGTTATAATAGATCAGGCACGTAGCAANAAAAAAAAAAAAAAAAAAAACGTGTGGTGGCCCCAATTTCTGACGAAAATATAACTATTTGTTTGAAATAAAACAGTTAAATGTCAATTATGGTTATATTTTTTAAATGTGTATACATCACAATACATTAATAAATGGCACGATGCACCGCACAAACTTTCTAACAACTTTATACAAAATGGAGATCTTTTCTTAAAAATCGTAAGATATGTGAAACAAAATATTTGACAGTATCGCAAAAACAAAATAGCATAGCAAGAGGAAAATATTTATCCATCAAAGCGCATAACAATCAATTTTACATTTAAAATACCTATATAAATGAGTATATACCTCAATATTTGCTTATAGCTCGGAAACTATTGGTTTTATAAAATAATATTTCAAACAAAAGACTCTTAGTTTTAATAGTTCTACATATTTACAACTATGGGCTATTTCGTATTTCAAAGAGCTACTGAGATATAATAAAAATTGGAAATTTACGCTTATGTAAATTACTTACCATTTAAGTTGCTTTTACGGAAAAAATGTAAATTACAATTTTGTGTGAAATGTTAAAGATTTCCTAGGAACAAATTTTAATCAAAATCGTTAGAAATGATTTCGAAAATATTTTTTTTCTCTTTTGGCCCTTAAGTAAACTATTCTTAACTTTAGGATCATATATATCTCCAAAATCTACTCGGGGTAACCCTATGAAAACCCTAGATTAGATACCAAATGTTAGCCTGATCGGTTATATGGTTTCGATACAGATAGCTAGAGACACACAGACGGCACCGTAAAAAAACAAAATTTTGATAAAAATCCCGATTTCGATTTTTGGACGATCACAATACTTTTTTACCGGAGGGGTTGAGGAAAAGTAAAAATATATTAAATGGCAAAAGAATATTCTTTCTTTACCCATGGTGAGAGAAACAATTTACGCTATGGTTTTATTCTTCTAGCCTGTGGCATAAAATTATATATATACATATAAATTACCCAAATTTCGGGGGGTAGGAGGGTCCCCTTGTCCTCCATCCCCAGGTTACGTACCTGTTATACATATTTTAAACTATAAACATATTTATTTTGCTATGAATGACAAATAATGAACTTAACTAGAACCAACAATGAACAGTTTCTTCCCCTTGTTCGAATTTCTTTTCTTTCGCCTGGCTGTGAGGTTCAACTTTGATTTCTTCCCTGGTCTGTAATCCCCACGTTTTTTCTGTTGTTCCAAGCTAATATTAACTTTCTTTTGTATATTTTAATATTTTAAGAAACATCTGACACGCTAGGTATGCTTGTCGTTTATGTGTTATTGAAATGTTTAAAAAAATAAACGGTTGTAAAGTGCATAACAGACAGAATTTTACACTCACTGAGATTTTATTTGTTAAACTATTGATAGAAAGAGTATGATTGTTTTTCAACACTACGCACGCCCGCCAAAAGTTTCTATACTAGGTTTTGAAATAGTCAAACAACTGGAAGAGGAAGGGGTAAGAAGAATCGAGAGAAAGATTTGCCTGGATCGTACACTAACCTCTTTTTTTTCTCTCTTCCCAACCGCTTCGTACAGACTTGAAAGATTCAACGGTCCTTTGGCCGTACGATAGCGTTACTTCACAGGAAAAATACTGCCAGTTGCTACATCGCAGGAAAATACAAATGCCAATAAAATTTATGTTGTGACCCCTCTATTAGGTTACACTATTCGATTTCCAAAGAACCATTCTACGTCCTTATATTAGTAGCTTTTTGGTTTCTAGGCATTTGTATCATAATGAGAAACCCAAATATGTTATATTTTGAACATTTCAAAGTGGAAAATTTCTACTATAAAACTATTTTCAGATGTCTACATTCGTAGAGAGATGTAAAATATAGTTTTGTGTTAATTCCAGTAAATACCAAACTTGTTTACTTCTAAAAGTTTTAACAATATTTGACTTAAGCCCACTGATCTCTATAATATAACTGAATAGGTATCTGTGTTTGAAATTTTCGATCTGTGGTCTGCATACCATTGTGCAGGAGAGAAAGAAACTTTCGGATATATCTTCTCTCTTACACCCATATAAGACAATGTGGCATTGTGGCATCGTTTATTAATTTGATTGAATATATGAGATACATCAATGTGTGATTAGTTAAATGAAATAAATGTGTTAGTAAAGTTCAATACTGGTGAGTTTTTCTTTAAATAAGTTGATGTAGGCTAATATATACGATGGTTTTTGAAGGAAGCTCGTTCTGAAGGCTTTATCTCGTACCATAATCTTACCCTATAGTAGTGTTTGGTAGGATAATAGACCTCCCAGAAGGGAATTTCTACGTTCATTCTAAATTTCCGTTCATCCTACCAAAATACTAATATAATATGATAGTGTTCTGGTACGAAATAAAGCTTTACAAATTGGGAATCTTATTAAAATCAGGGTTTAGTAGATACCGTACTTCTTACAAGCATATAACCTAAATTATTGTTTGAACGTAAGACTTCTACACAAAGTATGTCATTCAAACAAATGTAATACAGTTTTTAACTAGCCTATTTAATTATAGGTATCGAACTTTTAGCATAATATAGTTTCTGAAGGCAATATACAAGGTATGAACCAACTTTATAAAAAAATGGTAATATAATAATACTTTCTACAAGCCTATAACCTAAGTGATCGTTTGAACGTATAGCAACTACACATAGTTTGTCATTCAAACAAATGTAATCAAGTTTTAAGATACCTTATTCATTTTATTCATCGAACATTCAATATAATATGGTTTCTGAAACCACTATACAAGCTATTAGCCAACTTTAAATATAAGTGTAGTATTAGCAGACTGTAAACAACATGAATAATATTTACATATTTAAATATATTAAAGAGTGTATTCGTATTTGTGTAGTATTACCTGTAAAACTGAATTGTATATCCTTTAATGTAAATGTTTCTTCAGGCAAGTGTGGTATAATACGTCACTATTTTCAAACAATAACACTTGTATTCATCAGAGACATGTTTTCTCATAATAACATTGAAATAAACCGTTAAATCTATCCCCCCTCAATGAAGCAGACGATAAACTTGAGCGTCACGCTTTGGTCCTTGGCAATGCGTATGTTCTATGTCCATCCAGTATTATATAGAGATCACTGCTTAAGCCTGACGTCTTATATGCCCTATCTCAGCTGGCTAGGCAGCCCAATAAGTAGTTGTTTTCCTGTAAGAGATAAATGTCAAGGTAATATCATGCACGCTCTGAATACTTTTCAGTATATTAGAGGTCTGGCACCTTAGCTCAGTCAGTAGCGTGTCTGCCTACTTAACCAAGTGCCACGGGTTCGATTCCCAAAATGGTCGAAAAATGTATAATTGGTAAAATTTGGGTTCACTCTTTTACGATACTGAAATAACGGCCGGGGGCTGGATGTTGTGTCGGTTTTTGATTTAAGATTGGAGTAATTAGTAAATAGGCGTATTGTGCCGTGTTTCCTCGACTATTTTGTGTGAGCGTAGCGCTGCTCGTTTGTTTGGGCCTGTGCAGACGGCTGCGCGCGTTCGTGTCTGGCTTCGAGGTTCTGACCTCGAGCTCATTGCGGTACTCTCGGTTCTGGGCTTGTTGAGAGAACGTCGGGGTCGTCGTGATGTTATTTCGCGTGGGCACGGTGATGAGGTTTTCTTTTCGACGTACAGTTGTGTAACCGAATCAACCCAGGGGTTTAATTAGAGCACTGAATAAATACTTGAGTCACTACATCCTGAGTGACTTCTTTGCACAACCCCTGCATAACGACTTGTTGTGCCGCGCCCCAAGTCGGGTTTGCAAACCCCTACTATCGACACCGGTGTAAATGGGGGCTGACACATTGTCTCCCACAGCGTCAGAAGTGTCCACGAGAGCTGTGAGCACATATGGTAGCAGAGCGAGGTTCATGTTTTCACACGCGTTGTCACCGGTGTGCACTTGTAAACAATTCAACAATCTACCCATTCAACCAATCCTTCAGTGAAATGAACGTAATTGTCTCCCGGCGCTACGAGAAGGATTTGACCCCTTTAAGAAGATAGTGCTCAATGGCATAAATTGTTGTTGTCATCGCCACCATCATCTAGAACTTCGGGAAATCTATGTCAAACTAAGTTCGACTCGAATGTATATGTCCACTAAAACATTTTTTCTTTCTCTAAAATTTGATTTAATTAGCTTTTAAATAAAGAGTTATGTTCTGTTGTGTGTATTTATATTAGTACTATTCGGCATGTTAACCATTATTGAACTGTTTGTCACTAGATACATGAGTTATCCGAGTTGAACCTTTGGTTCTTGTTCGATGTGGAGGTGGACGAGGGTCTATTTCAGAGACCGGCACACCTCTGTTGAAAGACGCGAGACACACTTCCATGATTAAAGTGCTTTATTTTACCCGGATTGGGGTTTATAATAAGGGTGGAGCCAAATTTCGTGGGTGTTTTAGTATTTTTGGGGGTTCATGTATTGCTTGGTGTTTGGGTGCTTAATACTATTCCTAAATTGTAAAATGGAACATCCTGACCCTAGTCTTAGCGAAGTGTTTGATGTCGAGAAGGATGAGAACCGTTCTCTCGTGTTAATAGACAAGGTTTCCGCATTTTCTTTGGAACATACCTTGCTCGTAGATAAATTTAATAATTTGCAAACTATGATAGCGGAGTATGAAAAACCTGTACTGTCAGCAGAAAAGAAGATTCGTAGTACGTTTAGTAACTTGAAATCCCGCCTATTTAGATTTTCGCCGGAGTCGCCTGAGGAGGACACAAAGTTAGTAGAACTTAAACGATTTCGTGACGAGTTAAAATATCAGATGGGCGTGGCCCCGAAGAAAGAAACTAACATTAGAAAGGGGGAACCCAACACACCATTATAAACAATAGGAAAGGTAGGGAACCAAATATTATGTCAGGGTGGTTTATTGGAAAGAAATGTAGGTCAAGCTTCTCACAACGATGATTCTCAAGACAATAGAATCGTTCAACTTAGTCTACAAATGGAACGTAACATTTAACCTGGGATCTAATCCCAAAGATTTCTTATAAAAATAGAGGAGTTGGAAAACAAATATAAATGAACGGACCATGAAATGTTGACAGCCCAGGCCGAGATACTTTTAGTTCAGAACTTGCTTAATATGCGTAACAACCACCTCAACTGGACCCCATGGCATGGGTTTGTTGAATTTTTTCGATTTTTTCCCCCACCAAACTACGTGGATCAGCTTGAGAGGGGTATTTTTGGGTATTCTCTAGCACCTCTAAAACCAGTTAACGAATTTTTCATTCGTATCCAGACTCTTATCCATCGGCGGGGGTTTTCTGAAGTGCAGACGGTAGATTGTATTTATTCCAATTTGAGGCCCCCAGTTAGAATTAACATAAGGAGGTTCGAAGTAGAGCCAGTTTCTCAACTATTACACGAGGCGGTTCATTTCCAACAATATAATGATGAGATTCGGGACTACAATAGATGGACTCAACCTAGTTGACAGGGATCTCAGATTGCAGGGAATGGGAGGAATGAGCGAATGGGGGTGAGTGGTAAAACCTTCAACCCTTCAAACGGCCGTGAAGTTTCCGGTAACCGTCCAAGTAGAAGTAGCCACATGCTCACCAATCCCAACCAATTTAAAGAGAAGAGGTATTACAGATGTAGCTCTAGATTCCATCTTGCACGCAACTGTGACAAACAATCCCGATCTAATGTTTTGGTTGTGTCAGCAGAGGCAGGTTCATAGCGTGAGGAGAGAAAACTTAATCGCGTACGTGGTATTGGGTTTCCTCGACGGATCGTCACTACTGGTCCTTCGCCTCTTTCTGGAGAAACAATGTTGTTGGAAGCTACCGTTGAACTTGGGCCTACTAGACACAGGCTCATACACAACTTTGTTTCGGAAGACCTATTGGGGATTATTCACACGCGTGGGTTAGTTAAGGATTCAGAGAGATGTGAAATAGCTGACACCCCTATCTTGTCCTGATATTTCTGGTTCCATAGAGATAGCAGACAGACGCGATCACATACTTGAGTTCGAGGCTATTTTGGCTGACTATCCCAATGTGGTCTGCGACCGGATTGGTCATATTAATGTATTTTCTCATAGCATATGATTAATTGACCACACTCTGGTTAGGTCAAATGCCTATTTCTATGCTGCCCTAAGCTCAAAGTTTTGAAGGCCCATATTGAGAATTTGTTAGATAAGCGAATCGTGCGGAGGTCTAAAAGCCCTTACCCTTCTCCGACGTTCTTAGTAGGAAGTCCAGGGCAGGAACCGCATATGGTTGTCAATAATCATAAATCGAATAAGAAAATACTGTACCTACCATAGAGATGGTATTCCAGTATCTAGGTCAGGCCCAGTATTTCACAACTATATACTTAAGCAAAGATTACTACCAATTCCCTTTAACTGAAGAATCTAAGCAGTATACGGAATTTATCACGCAATGTGGTCTCTTAGAATTCAATTACATTCCTTTGGTGTTTCAACCGGGGCCTAAACACTATCACGGCTATTACATACCATGTTCTCATATATACAATTTAAGTACATCTTAAACTACCTAGATGACCTGGTCATCTATTCTAACAAATTAGTGTATCATAAGAGACACGTTAGAGAAGTCTGGGATAGGTTGAGAGTGGCCAATTTGACGGTGAGCCCGAATAAGCTAAGGTTAGCAGTTTCAGAGATAGAGTACCTGGGTCATGGGTAGTCCCATCGGGGGGTGTCTATAAACCCCGAACGTACCCAGCCTATTTGAGAATTCCCCGCCCCTGTCGATCAAAATAAAATTTCCAGATTTCTTTGCATGTTAAGTTTTTTTGTGAGGTTCTGCAGCAGAGAATGATTACATATTCACAGACACGATAGAAGTCTAATCTTCCCACTGTTTAATGTCAGGCGTTAATAAACAAGAAGCAGTTTTACCAAATTGGCTGTGTTTGGTATGAGGCACTTTAAATTGACATACAACCAAGAAAAACAATGGTTGGGCTGATGATTGAAAACCGTGTAACTCCATAAAGAAGAACATGCGCACTTTCTAGAATGAAAGTGTGCAAGTAGATAACTATAGTAACTCTAATCATAAGATTAAAACTAAGTCAAGGTTAAGCAACAATACACAACCCTACTCCAGCCTTACGACTGTTAGTCTCATATCTGATAAGCATAGACAAATAATGAAGTTGAACCATATATAAAACTTGGAAGTCCTTATTTAAGGAGTTACAGTGATAGTTGTTAACTGAACTAGCTAGCTTTGGTTAACTCCTAAAAGAGTAATATGATACAAAAGGAATGTTCAAAATGCTATAACTATTGGTTTACAAATAGTAAAAAGAGAGCGATTAAGAATATAGGCCATCGGGAAAAAAAGGCAGGCCTATTCCTTTTAGTACTGCCTGATCATCCAATAGTATAGTTAACACTCAGCAATAGTCTGGAGACAGACTACAACAATGGAAAACTTCTAAACATTAAAGAGCTAAGCGGCCCCTGAAGGGAGCCGGACGAATATAAACAACATCAAGTGGGCTACTCCTCTGGGATAGAAGCATATCCACGGGCTGAGCACCGTACTAAGGTACAACAATAATGCCATCTTAAATACTGATAACAGTCAAATACCTAATTGGGACATACAGTAATGCCATGGATCAAACTAATCTCCCCCTTTTTTTTTTGCCAAAATAAAGGTATTAGTGACATGGTCACATAGAATAAGGCATCAGACTGTCCCCCAAATATTTAATACTTGTCATATGGACATAGTTAAACACCAAACAAGTATGGTCATAAGGACTACACTCTGTTTAAAATAAACAGACTCTGTCAAAGAGTATAATATTTAAGACTAGTCATATGGACATAGTTAAACAATAAATAAGTGTGGTCATAAGGACTACACTCTATTTAAAATAAATATATTCTGGCAAGACGTAACGATTACACATAACCTACATTGAAGCTTCTCAAATGAAGAAGCTTAAAAAGCACAAACCTGTAAAAGACTAAAAATGTCATTTAACAGATAGTACATTATCTGCGCATAGTTGGTGAGACCCACGCAACGATCATCTTGACCGCTACTTGAAGGTTACGTTGAACTGAAGACTCATGGATGCTCGTGAGACGAGTTGTTGGAATTGAATACAAAAATAGTACGAAAGGTGCTGCATTATATAATAAATGAATCTAACGTCTAAGGAGTGGAGGGTAGTGGAGGGTTGGCTGGCATATGATATAATCGTCCAGAACAAAACTACAGTTGTCCGCGGTCCAAGGAACCACAGCGGACGTTCAGTCTTGTTTTTCTGTCCCAGTTAACAAGGTGTTCTTGCCGCGTCTGCTAGTATTATTTGGTCAATTCGGGCAGGATTCAAGCGACCCAGCATGGAACAATCACACAGTTAGTTAATAAACTGCAATTTATTTTCATTTTCCTTTACTTTGTATGTACGGCTATTTATTATTTTCTTTGTATACACGGGCTAAATGAGCGTAACCCGTTACAATTCATTCCTAAATTGGTCAGTATGGTGTTACCCTTGTACCACTTAAAGATAAAGAGAATTCCATTTGTTTGGTGTTTTGAGTGTTAGGCGTCATTCAACGCTTTAAAGAGTGCGTTATCCGGGCCCTCAGTATTAAATATGGCCGATTTTTCTAAGAACTTTGTCCTCCAAACCGTTTCTTTTTTGACTGGATTGGGAGCCGTTTTGTGTCAAGAGACTGATGGGTCCCTTCAACCAATCGCGTACACTAGTCGTACCCTGCATCCCCATGAGCGTAACTATTATACTTTTTAATTGAAACCCCTTGGAATAGTATACGCCACTGATCAGTTTAGAATATATCTCTAACATCACTTGTTTGACTTGTATACTGATAATTCAGCTCTTTCATGGTTGTTAAAACATCCTAAACAGATCGGGAAAATAGGACGCTGGGTGGCGAGGTTGTAATCATTTCGATTTGAGATCACACATGTTTCGGGCGCAAACAACCCAGTAGCCGATTATTTGTCTCGCATGCTCGTGGAACCCAGGGGAATTAGGGCTCTCAGAAGGCCCAGCCTGTTTTGGGCGTGTTGAGCAAACTCCCTGGAGTGTTTTCCCCGATTGGGGAAGCACAGAGAAAGGATCCTGAATTATTAGATCTGATCTCTTCCTGTTAAGACAATTCCATTCCTGATAACACTAAACTATCTAAGGGTACTCTCTTTATACAGCCCACCCGTTGTGCAAGTTGGAAGGTTTACGTTCCCTATTCTTTGTCTAGAATGATATTCGCATATTACCACGAGTCCTCTGTGGGAGGACACTTAAGTGCGAACAAGACTATAGGTAAAATCTTCTTGTATTTTTCTTGTAAATATATGAACGTGTAAATCCAGGATTGGGTTATAAAGTGCGAGGTTTGTCTTAGGGCTAAGCCTGCTAAGAATCACCGATACGGGATGTTGGCTTCAGGGGCTGCCAGCTTCCCGCTTGACAGAGTTTTTATCGATCTGTTTGGTCCCTTGCCGAGATCAAGTAAAGGGCATAACATGCTACTCACAGTGATTTATGGATTCTCAAAAATTTTGTGGATAGTGACATTAAGAGTGGTGTTTTCCACCTCTGTAGTTAATGCTTTAGATACTACCTTGTTTCGCAACTTTGGGTATCCTCATATTATAGTGTCCGCCAACTCAGATCAGTCTACATACAAAATATTTGAGGATATGTGTTTTAATAATGATATAAAGCATGTTACCACCACCCCTCACTAACCACAGCCTTCGCACGTGGAGAGGTTCCACCGGAACCTCAAAACCACCTTAATTGCCTTTCACCATTTCCATCATAAGGACTGGGATAAGAACCTAACACCGTTGCAAATCGTGTTCGATAGCACTGAATATGAAAGCCACAAGAAGACCCCTTCTTCCTTGATGTTAGTTTATGACTTGCTCTCCAAAACCAACCTGAGACTGGAAATGCTCCTAGGCAGCTTAGAGGATCAGTCCAATCCATGCATTGTGGCCGAGTGGGGGGAGGCTTTAAGTCAGCTAAAGAAGGCATGGGATAAGGTAACACGTAGATCCAATGTGTGAAGATATTCGGTACCATACAAAGTCGAGATAAAGTCATGTGTGAATTGCATAATTATAGTAGAGCCATAGACGGCAGAGCGGCGAAGTTATACTACCGGTGGTTAATTCCTATTATTATATCAAAGTTTCTTACCCCTGTCACAATCCTGTTAATAGAGCCTATCACTGGTCTGGCCACGCACAGCGCCCACGTCACACAGCTAAAACCTTGTCACTGACTCAATGAGTGTAAAAGGAGCTTAAGTTCGCTTCAATGTTTGAATGAATGTTTTGTTTGAGAAAGCAAAGTGTATCTCTGTTCTGATTTTCGTTTCTGTTTGTTGCATGTACCCCATATCTTAACATAATGACAATATAATATGAGAGTTAATTGGAAAGACAATACAAAGTGGTTCTAAGATAATACAGGGCACACAAAGAACTGAGTGAACTAAGAGTGAGATAAAGTAATAAGGACTATGTATTAAGTTAATATGATCTCTTACGTATTTTTTTATCGAAAATGCATTTTCGATCAATAATCCGAATTTTGTTATAAATAGTGATTGTGTGTCTTATTTAATCACTTTGTTCTAATAACCATGTAATTCTACCTTAAGTCCTTCGAGGTATATTTTTGGACATAATTCTTTAATATCTTAATGTATTTAAATTTGGAAATGTAATTTTTTGATAGGTACGTGCGTGCGCACTAAACTCTGGATGTTGTTAAATTTTGAGCTAGGTTATATTTATCCAAGGTTAGAAATTACCAAGTGTTCTGTTTTTGTAATATTTTGTCACATGTGACCAAGTGTTCTTTGTTTTGATCAAAGTTTTTTACCTTGATTGGTCCAATTTTTTTTCTATAATTACTTTATTCTTGCCTATATATATATATATATATATAGCTGCCTCATTTCCTCCCTCCGGTGTTTAAGTTTAAGGGGGTAGGGGGCTCTGTGCCGAGTTTCCTCAACTCTTTTGTGTGTGCGCAGTGCCGCTCGTTTGTTTGTCCCTGCACGAATGGCTGCACGTGGTTGCAGCTGGCTTTGAGGTTCTCACCTCGAGCTCATTGCGGTGCACTCAGTTCTGGGCTTGTTGAGAGCACGTCGGGGTCATTGCGATGTTATCTCGCGTGGGCACGGAGATGAGGAAATCAACCCAGGGGTTTAATTAGAGCACTGAATAAAGACTTGAGTGACTACATCCTGAGTGACTTCTTGGCACATCCCTGTAGCATGTCAATTAGAGTGATTAGACATCTACAATTAAATATTAAAAATTTGTTAATTTATGACAACAGAAACGAAAGAAAGAATTAATATCAACATATTTAAGAGTCATTTGCCTCAAGATTTATTTTCCGTGACTGGATAAAGTCAGATATATAATCATGATTTTCCCGAGGGTGAAACACGTGGTTTTTAAGAGACGTTAAATTTTGATAAATACTGTAACAGATTCCAAAGAAGAGAATTAAACTGACATATTTAGTTATAATACGCTTCAATATCTACTCACCGTATTAAGATGTTCTTGGATTCCCTCGCCATCCTGTTTGGAGAAAACATTCAAGACCAACATCATGGCGGCTTCAACACGTGCTTTCTCTTCTACTTTTGATGCGCAAAGGACTGTAGAATGAACTCGACCCAGCGACCCGCTGCGCTCGGAGTTTCCAAGCGGTGGTTCGACGAACCTTAGTTTTCCCTAACTCCGCAAGCTGTTCTCCCTCCTTTGTTTCCCTTTCATATTGCTTCCATCCGTCTCTCTCTTTATGATTCTGAGTCTATCACCTATTATGTTTTGTTCCGTTCAAGTCAGATTTGAGGGTATAAAAAGAAGCCTCATTCTGAGTGTGGCCAGTAATAAAAAAATTATGCATAATACTCGGAACGTCATAATTGGCCACAACATAAAGATACAGGCATGCTATGTATTTATTCTTCTGCTGGCCACTGCAGTTATCAGAATAAAAAA
>CABEEJ010010901.1:0-12669 GCA_901482245.1 Timema douglasi | reverse complement strand
AAATACTGTATCATATTTTTTCACTTATATATTTCAGGAGATGGTGCAATTCAGAAGTTGCCGAGTTACAGGGTGTTGGGACACTGTTGGACTGCACTTTACCCATCGGAAAACTAGTTCCATCTTTGATTCTATATTTAAAAAACCAAATTAATCAAAACTAGTTTCCAAAGACATTTTTTAAAGCCCTCAAAGGTAGTTCTAGCAGTATATATTCACCCCATAGCTCAGATCGATGTTGCGTGGAAAAGGGGAAAATACACAAGGAGAAATGGATGACATAAAGATAGTGCACTCTGAGTCTTCGTTTTACTTTGTCCTCTAAACTCCAAGTATGTAGATTCAGAATATTCCTTGTGTCTCTCGAAGGTATTACTGTGTTCGACTCACAGTTAGGCGTGGCAATGCGTAAATTGGTGGCTATTATTGTCGCACGTGAATCAGTCTGTTGGCTGGGCAGTTTAGTAGGAGTACGATGTGGTATGGTGCACCGGGTGATAGTGAGGTTTTGTGAGAATTTGGACATATCGTTACCGCAGACTGTGTTAAGTCAAAATTTAATCATACTTATAATTATTTATAGCTGATATTAGCGTTACTATTCTTGTGATTATGGGAAAATTCATGTTTGAGACCTATCGGGTGACATTTTATATAGTTTTGTTCTAAGTACTAAGGCTCGACAAATAAATAAATGCTATTTTAAATCAATAAAGTTATTTCATTTGTTAATGAAGTCTAGTAATGATATATTATAAGATATGCACAATCGTAAAGAGTCTACATGCATGATTTAACAAATACAACCATAGAAGGCAAATAAACTCTTAAACCAAACTGTTATATATCAAATTTAAATTTATATTATTTATTTCAATGCTTATTACATATGACATTGGGTAATAGTGAAAAAAAATACATACATTGTTTATTAAAACTGATATGAACAATTCTAAAGTTTGTCTCAAAATACTCTCCATTCATTAATAAATAAGAAAATGAAATAAAAATTACACCAAAGAGTTCAAACTTATTTTAATTTACTTTGAAACACTTGACACAAACATCACATTTGAAATATCTTTACTAAATATGACTAAGGAGATGCTTCTTTAGAATGCAGTTCAATTTGAAACAACTTTCCACAAACATAAAATTGGTGAGGTCTTTGTTAACCGTGAACAAGTAGATGAGTTTTAAGAGTGCCTTTCTTTTTGAAACACTTGCCACAAACATCACATTTGTTAGGTGTGTGTTCACTATGAACAAATAGATGGATTTTGAGAGTGCTCTCACTTTTGAAACACTTGCCACAAACATGACATTTGTGATTTGTGTGTGTACCATGAGTAATGAGATGAGCTTTAAGTTGATGTTTAATCTTAAAACACTTGCTACAAACATCACATTTATGAGGTCTTTGTTCACCATGTACAAGTAGATGATTTCTAAGGCAGTATTTCTTTTTGAAACGTTTGCCACAAACATTACAATTGTGAGGTCTTTCTTCATCATGAACAAGAAGATGATTTTTAAGGATGCCCTTCTCTTTGAAACACTTGCTACAAACATTGCATTTGTATGTTCTTTGTTCATGATGAGTAATAAAATGAAAATTAAGAGTGCCCTTGGCTTTGAAACATTTGCCACAAACACCACATTTGTGGGATCTTTGTTCCCCATGAGTAATAAGATGAGTCCTAAGGTTGCTCTTACTTTTGAAACCCTTTCCACAAATATCACATTTATGAGGTCTTTGTTCATCATGAGAGAGGAGATGAATTTTAATATCACTTTTCCTATTGAAACATTTGCCACAAACCTCACATTTGTTAGGTCTTTGTTCACTATGAACAAGGAGATGAGATTCAAGGTATTTTTTCATTTTGAAACAAATACCACACACATCACATTTGTGAAGTCTTTGTTCACCATGAACGGTTTTATGCCTTTTAAGATTGCCCTTGCTTTTGAAACGTTGGCAACAAACATCACATTTGTGAGGTCTTTGTTCACAATGAGTAATGAGATGAGTTTTGAGGTTGTTCCTACGTTTAAAACGCTTGCAACAAATAACACATTTGTGAGGTCTTTGGTCACCATGAGTAATGCAATGAGTTTTAACTAAGCTCTTTTGTTTGAAACACTTTCCACATACATCACATTTGTGAGGTGTGTGTTCACTATGAACTAATAGATGGATTTTAAGAGTGCCTACCCTTTTGAAACACTTGCCACAAACATGACATTTGTGAGGTCTGTGTTCACCATGAGTAATAAGATGAACTCTAATTTGATGTTTAGTTTTAAAACACTTGCCACATACATCACATTTGTAGGTTGTTTGTTCATCATGTATTACCAGATGAGTTTTAAGCTTACTATTCGTTTTAAAACACTTGCCACAAACCTCACATTTGTGAGGATTTTTTTCACTATGAACAAGGAGATGAGCTTTAAGGTTTATATTTTTACCATATGACTTGATATAATCATCACACTTATATTTTTTCCTATCCTTTTGGTAAATAATAGTCTCTTTGCCTAAAAAAGAAGTACGTATTAATTGGTCATCCTTTGCTTGGAATTCTACATTTTTATTGATTACATTGGTGAAGTTTTCTCTATACGCTTTTATTTTATTTTCACTAACAATAATAGAACTTTCATCAATACACAGTTCTTCCTTGAGTTCAAGTTCTCCACAAACACCACTGGCTGGTACAATGGAAGGTGTCTCTGGTTTTATAATATAATGGACTACAGCTTCATTGTTTCTTTCCAGTATATGTTGAGTCGCATGGCAATCTGGTTCATTCTGTAAACATAATGAATAGGCCTACTACAGTTTATTTACAAAAAATTTAATCATACATAAGCTCAAATTGATGTTTTTTTAGGAACGGTAAATAATCCTTATAATATACATAGTTCAATCGAGCGTTTTGATATTGGTCAATTCATATTTTATCCAAAAATATAAAACTAAATAAACCTATTAAAAATGTAAAAATTGACTACAAAAACTGTTGATCTTTTAGTTTATAGGTTTATGCATTATGAATAATATGATTTAAACAAAAGGAATTTTCTGTATTGTTCCAATTTATGCTTATCCTTAATTAGAGGGAATTTAAACGACTTAAAAAAAAGTCTTTTACATTAAAGCAAGTTTTATTCCATGTAGGATATTGCAGGCAGAATCTAAATAATTTCCTCTTTTATCCCCGGTTCAGCCACGGTCAGTCACCTGTCACCTCCCACACACTCACTACCTAATAACCTTCTAGCACTCCCACATGTTTTACAATGTGAGTTGACACATGCAGTTTGAAACATTTATTGTTAACGTCAAAGGATTTCTCAATTAGCTTTTCTTGCATTCATGAAAGTAGTTGCTAGGCATAAGGAATAGCAAGCATAGACATTATTGTTATTATTATTTTTATTATTAAAGTAACAAAAATAAATGAAAGCTATATTAAGGAAACAACGAAAATTGATTTTTACTCTTAACCTATCTGTAATAAATAACAAAGCACCCTCTTTTAGAATAAGTGTTATATTTAGATATTATTTCGCTGTTGATTATTGATTTTGTCTGATATTAAAATATAATTTCAATTAGAACCTCTTCTTGATTAAATATGTTTTTCTTCAATCTTGTGAATCTCAAATCTCTACTACTAATATATGTTATTCGAGAGGTTCTTGAGATAGGGTTTTTTTAAGTGTCCCATCTATTTGTATGTTACATTATATTTATCATCTATTAACAAAAATGACCAGTGACTTCTATCTCTATGATGTATGTATCATTAGCAAGTAATAAAAATATATAGCTAACAAAATTATGCCATTTGAATCTATATTAATGTACTTAACAAGTTTAAACTAAAGCCTATCATCCCTAACATCCCTACATTAGGGACAATAGTAGGTTTAAAACAAAAATGTACATTAAACAAACTCTAGCAAAGTTGTTTATAGGAGTAGGTCTGGACCTGCATGATTCAGAGGTACACACTATTTAAAAACTAATAAAACTCTGGTGCTAAGCAACGTTATACACCAACAATGGTAAAATAGACTCTTAATACACTTCAACACCTGGCAAGTGGAGCAGTTCGTGGCTGTCACAGTGACATGTGATTAATATGTTTCTTGATGAGGAACTGAAAATGAACTTTGTGGACTCAACAAGTGAAATCTTTACTAACAAAAATATTAAACTTATGTTTAACATAATATATTAAACACGGATTTAAGACACCAAAAGTCTTAAAGATATAATTTATGGAGAAAAAATTTCTTGAATAGAAATATTACGACCGGGTGAATAGGAGTATATTATTGAATGTTCTGCGAGAGTTCGAAGTGGATACAACTATGGCGGTATATGATGGAAGTCGAGCTTACAATGGTGTTAATATAGCTTTAGGCGAATTGTTTTATGTTTTAAAAGGTATAATACAATGTTGTACTATGTCTCAATGATTATTTAATGTGTTTATGAATAATTGTATGAGGTATTCCTGTAAGGATGCGGTGTCAGTGCAAATGGACTAGTTAAATGTGAGTGCATGTTTTTGCATATATTACTGTATTAATGGTCTACAATGAAAATGACTTACAGAATGAATTAAAGTGTTTGAATGTGGCGACAAGAAGAATGGCTTTTTGCATAAATGTTTCCAAAACTAAGGGGATAGTTTTTGATAAGGAGCGTTCAGAATATGATTGTCAGCTTAGTATAATTGGAAAACGGTTAGAATAAGTGAGTGATTTTGTGTATCTGGGTATAATGTTCTGTAAAAATGGAAGGATGGATGGTGAAATCGACAGATGGGTGAATTCATATTGGAAAGTAGTTGGATGTATTTGGACTATTGAAAAGAATGTATTATCAATAGAGGCAAAGATGTCAGTAAATAAAAGTGTGTTAACACCAATATTGTTTTATGGATGTGAAACCTGTTGAGATTACGAGTGTGTTTAAGAGACAAAGCAGTTATATGAAGGTAGTGTGTGTGTGGATCAAAAGTAAAGGGGGATGCCATGTAAGACGTACCTACATATTGTAGACGAATGTGTGAATTATTGAACCCATAATCTGACCGCACATTGCAAAGAAAAGCATAGAACACAATAGTTAATTATTTTTAATTTAAGGAACTGGCTGTCGCCTACAAATATAACTGTTAAAGAGAGGACTGACAAGCATTGTAGACATTTATAAATCCCAATTTATTTATGAATTGATTAGATATATTTTAATATTGTTTTCACCAATTTGAAGGCAAAAGTTCTGTCCAGTTAAAAAGTTTAAATTTTAATTATCAGTTTTTTAATGTGTGATATATTATATCTTTATGTAGAATCGTATAAAACAATCCCACTAATTGTGACCCTATCAAAAGTTAACTTTATTTAGTAGAGGAAGGCTAAGTATAGGTTTAGAAACTTTTGCTTTAATCTTAAAATTACACATTTTCACGTAAAGCGTCTTTTTTTTAAACTAAAAATTCAAACTTTCTAACCAGTCAGAAAAACCTTCTTATAATTTTGCCAACATTTTGTTGAAAACTATCTTTAAAAATATCAAACCACTTCTGAAATAATCTGAGATTTCTAAAAGTCTGCACGCGTTTCAGTGTTTTCCCAAGTAGAGCACTTAACAATTTTGAATATCCTCAACTGGGATCATTTTTAAACACATCTTAAATATATTTTTAAAATTGAAGGTAAGAAATTAATTATTTTAAATATATATATATATATATATTTAAAATAATNTATATATATATATATATATATATATAGTATACTAATCAACAGAGGAACCTAACTTTGGATGAAAATATTTAAAAAAAATCACGTTTAATACATTTTATTTAAAAATTACAAAAATAATGGCTTATAAACACTAACTATTTATATATAAATATATATGTTTTTTATGAGCCATTATTAGTGCCAGTACAGATGCGGCATAAGGCCCTCACGAACTGGGCGGCTGCATTGGGCGCCAGATTTAAGGGGCGTCAGACAGAGCTAGACCTAACCTAACATAGTTAGGGCGCGAATTAAAAATAGTGACCAAACCTAACTTAATCTATGCGTATTAGTGGGGTTACTAAGCATAAAAATCGCTCATATTTTGATAGAAATAGGAAATTTCCAATATTAGTATTATTTTTTGGTGCAATAAGTCGTAAAATGTTAAAATGACTAAACAATCGCTTAAAAACACAATTCGAATCCGAAGCTTTGAAATATTTAAGTTTTCCAAACGTTAATACAAGCCTAAATACTATACCATAATCCTAAACCGAACAAAACCAACAATATCCGAAGTTTGTAAAACCTAATCCGAATATAATACAGTCTATTTAAGGGTGTTTCAACCAGGTTTAAGAAAGATAAGAATCTTTTAACTAATTAAGAATACAAAACTTTAGCTTACGTAGCCGATATGAATCTAACAATGACTTACATTGCTCAACCTTGACTGTGCTAGGTTTACTTATAATAATATCAGTAATTTATTGTTAGGATATAGATAAACTAAATTCATGATATTCAGCTATGCTACTAGAGTAGCCTTTGTAAGCAACATATGTATTATTTTAAATTTCAAAGTTTTAGTTCCAATCAAGATATAACCTACGAGTGATAAAACAATATGACATATTTTCTGCGGCAACATAAAATCTCTGTTCTCAATAATAATGGTTGTTTTGTATGTGGAAACTAACAGGCTTAAAGGAAGGTGTATTTTCTAGTGTGTAATTATCCAGATAAATCTAAAATAAACTGTACGAAGAGCAATATAATAGGGTTGCAACATTTACTAAAACTATTTAACATTAATAAGTGAAGCTAAATGCCACGTTTGATATAAAGTATCAATTCCGATATAAACATAAAATATAGCTATCTTTTTTTCAAACGGTGACAGCCCAAAAAAACTTGCCAACATTTTTTAAAATAGTAATTTTATGTTATTACTATAATTATATTTATTATTTTTCTAACAAATTTAATTTTAATAAGTTTTCCAGTAAGATGGCGGTATTGTTTGGAAGACGGTAACTTTAAGAATCTATAAATAAATGAATATAAAAATTTCTTTATAGACTATATCAAGATAACTCAAAATAGTTTCTTAACTTTTGAAAGGAAGTGGCGGTCACATAAGCGGAATGAGTGGTTCTCCCATTATCTTTCTTACTTCTCTTACTCTCACAAAATAGTTTATCATAAATATGTTTAGTAAATATTTTCATAATGCATTTACGGCAATACCAGCCAACCAAAACCAAACCTAAACATTATTTATATACATTATAATTCGAATAAATACAGTCCGAGGGGTCATTTTTATTACTTATGATAATATTCTGGTTAGAAAAAAGGCCTTTCAGACGTCCATTCCTACAAAAATCGTAGTATATATGTCAATTATATCTATTTAATCTAAGAACACTCTTAGGGGTGGATCCAGAAGGGGGCGCATAATCCCCTCATGAAAAAAATAGTATAAATAATAATATCAATAATAAAATCAGTTACTGTTTATCTATGTAAGAAAACAAACGCTTCTATAATTTAATGCACATGACTACCGAGGCGAAGTACTAGTTCTACTGACACAAGCAATCTTACTTACTAAATCTCAATTATTTAATTTTTAAATTAATTTTTTTGGTAATATTTTAAACATTCCCCAGCTTCGTTCCATGAGAGTGCGCCACAAAAAGCCTGATCCCATGAGAGTTCCCACAGCTACCCTGTGTTGATAATTTAATTTAGAAACAAAACTTTTATTGTCTGGAGCTTGTAAACCAGTCAAAAGAGGCTTCCCTTTCTCTTTAATTCTTAATTTTGTATTGATTACACCATAGATACAGTACATTTAATAACAACACCTAAAGTATTAAATTTTTTGGTAATTTGCATTATGGTAACAGATCAGTATATTAAAAACACAAAGTGGTGCAGTCAGGGGCGGATTTACGCAAAGGAATATTAGGCACGTGCCTACGGTGGCAGATTTTAGGGGTGGCAAATTATGAATGACGAAATAAAAAATATATTTATTTTTCTGCCGGTTAAAATAATTTTATGGATTCATCGTGCGATTGTAGTGGTTTGCTGTATCTGCATACCAACATGGCAGAGTATCGCCTTAATTCACTTACAATCGTCTAAATTGAAGGTCACTTATTGGATAAAAGGGATTTGTCTGGCATCATTGACCACTTCGCTGAGCATAAATCAAGGTGAAAGAAACTTGAGACTATTTTCTTATTATGTACATGCTAATATTTTATCTGTAGTATTATTTTCTACAGTATACTAATGCAACCTTTATAATTTTAAATTATATAATATTTGACACATATACATTTTCAGACACTTTAAATAAATATTACATCCAGAAAAATATTAACAACCCAATGCCCAAGTTAATTTCGAAATGTACATATTAATGATTATATGTAACTTTCCTGTGATCCTTCGTCCTGAACGAATGAAGAAACAGCTTGATGGCTTGCGTTACACTAATGAGCCTGTGTAGTGCATGGTTATTACGTCATTGTATGTATATAAAACATCTTTAATTCATACATTGAATAGTTTATTTTATCTATAATCATAAATAAAACTTTATTAATACATGCAAGGTTAGGTTAAGCTTGGTTGGGAAAGTGTTTTAATAATGATAGTTTAGGTGAAGCTGGGTTAGATTAAGTGTCATAGTATTTAATAAATAATCTCAACTTGTGATCACCTATATCGAGACAAATCACTTACAGTTAAACTTTCTATGCATTGTGGTCGTTGTAGACGGTTTTAGGACTTCGTAAAGATGGTAAAATGTGTTTGGGGTTTAGTGTAAAGCCCCATTTATAAAGTTTATGAGACCCTCGTCCTTATAGACTTTAAGACCTTAAAATGGTTTTTAGAAATAGAAATCATATATACACAGACTGTATCCGTATTCACTTGACCATGCCAAACAACAAGAAAGTTGGATACAACGTCCAATTAAACTCTTTAAGAGGAAATTCTCTGAAACTATTCGCAAGCAGACGCTCTGATATTCCAGCTGAACGACTATTAAAAAAATTAAACAACTTACGCAACATATTTTGATAAAGCGTTCAGGATAGGATATATTTGAAAGGTAGTGTAAGTATAGTCACAAATAATATATATAAAACATGAACTTGTCACTGTAATTGTTATGAAAATGCGAATGAGGTTGTTATTTCAATGTGCGCGAAAGATTACTTTTCTTTGATTGGTAGTCCTTAGCAGTCCGTAGCTACTAGTCCTTAGAAAAATAAAGGTGAGTCATCTTCTACTGAGAGATAAGGATTAATGAATTAAGGATGAAGACTTTGTACTATGTAAACAGAGCTATTTGTTAGTGTGGAGTTTATCTCTCATAGAGTACTACCCACCTTTATATGCTGTCTGTTGACAGGGCTTAGTGTGTGGTAATTAATCTAGAAAATCCGTAAGAACATTCATTTTGTGGAACTTTTTCTTAGTTAATATAAAATTAGTTTTTTAAATCGATTCTACATGTTTATATGTCGGGAATAATACATGGTTGATAACAATATTTTGGATAAATTAGAAAGACAATTGGAGACAATGGAACGGATAAAGCGTACCATACCCATAATGTTTTGTGGGGCAAATGTTGGAATAATATCCTTTACCAACAAAATTAAATAGCTATAAAAACTCGTAGACAAGTATAATGACCACAAATAAAATAAATAAAATTATACCTTTATTTCTTCCTTGATGAAAGGTAAACTTAAAGGTTTTAATGTCGATAATGCAATGCCTAAAGGCATAAGTTCAGATGTCTCGACTTCTTCTTCAATATATTCACATTTCATGGTTGATGTTAAACAATAAAATAACGGAAAAAACTGTATCAAAATTAAAATCTAACCAAAATAGATTGACCAATAAATGGGTAAATATTGTTTACAGAACCGGGTTAAAAATCTCTTAATCCACAATAAACTAATAGTTTTTAACCAACATGAGATAAGTGGATAAAACGTCTGAGTATAGTTCTAGAAGGAATCATAGATAGCGATAGAGCTCATGTATATTTTAAAATACCTCATAGAGAGCGCCACCGCAAAAGATTAATTCAATAAAATTTAATCGATAGAGCAAAACCCCGAATACAGTTATTTAAGAACGCAACATTTTTTCTGCTAAAGGAAAACATTGGTTTTCTATAATTATGCTTTGTATCCGACGAGAAAAACAATCTTAAATAAACGTGGAACCAAGTTATTTTCATTTTTAAGCACCGTACCTTACTACGCGTCCAGTTCATACGCCAACCAGGTTGTTCCGAAAATTTTGAGAAATTTGACGTTGAAATTACATCACACATGAAACTAACCTTCTACGTCGCCAAATATTAAAAGCCATAGTTTCTTTATATGAAATGTGGCACGTGCCTACATAATCCTACATATTTATGAAACCTGGTTCTTCTGGAAATTTTGAGAAAATTGACTTTGAATGTTTTATATTTTAAAAAAAAGATCTCAACACTAGTAAATCTTTGAATAATTTTAATCTATATTTGAAAATTATTTTTATGATTTGTTAATGAATTTTTACCGATTTTGTTAATTGAATACATTAAAACAATATAAGTATATCAGTTTTCAAGTCCTATTATTTTTTAGTATAACGTTCTCCTTACTGAAATAATATATATTATTTGACAGTTTTTTTTATCACAATCTAGTTGAAACACACAATATCAAATGCCTATTTTCAGGTTTTCAGTCATAAGTTTAACAAAGATAATACTGATCTCAATCATCTTGATAGAGACAAGCCAGGGTCACCCTTAGTGGCCTGAAATAGATTTAGCTTCTTAGGGCCCCACGATGCATACAAAATTTTGAACGCATTAACCGATTTAATTAAAACATGGCGGGGTGCTTTGTAGCTTTATATTGATTAATTTCTTTGGTAGAAAATCAACCTTTATATATGTACAACACTGCTTATAGTTTTAAGTGGAAGGACTACCTTGTAAAACTTGGGAGGCGCTATCAGTGCAACTCCTAAGAAACGTCAATATATTAAACTATTTGGGCATTTTAGCCAACACAAGGCTAGAGTTGCGGTGTTGTAATATCTGCCAAGGTTAGTCTGAAAGAGTAAAGAGAGAGCAAGCTAATCTCTTGTTTACATGGGTCAAGTTTTTTGAAAGGGAAAGGCTAGAGTACGGCTTTTATATAAGTCCACTCACTTAATTTGTAGAAATTTACTGGTTTATTTATAGGTTGAGCTCAAATAATGAGTAGAAAGCACATTATTTCATTCGACTTTCTCGTATTAGACTGGTTTGTTGGTGACGAGATTGGGGTTCAAATCTCAGTAGAGTGTACTGAGGGTGTGTTTATTTAAAACAGTTACAAACACTTAATTTTTATTTATTTATTTTTAGCACCGCGTTTCACTAAACGTTCGGGCTATACGCTTATTTACCAATTACTTTAAAGTGTTAGTTATAAGGAAGGTTAAACAAGAGGATGTGTATCCGTATTTTCATGTAGTGAGAGCGGAAAACTATTTAGGAAAAACCACCTGACTGCATCCGACTGGAATCGAACCATGATCTCCCCGTCAATTGAACACGGTGAGTATAACACACTATTAAATGGATTGCTGATCATGGAAAGATGGAAATTCAAAAACCTGTCGGGTGTGGTAAGGGAATTTTCTCATAAAATGGTTCAATCCCAATCCTAACCCTCATTCCTCCTTCCCCTGCACCATGTTCCTCTATCCCCACCCATAGCTAACCCTCTAACCCTTCTCCTTCGACTCTCTACTCCTACCCCGTTCCACCCCTAGCATCCACACTCCCAACCCGCTCTTCACACCTACCCCTGAGGATGATACCACAATGCTCAAAAATTGCATTGAGCTTCTCAAGGGTATTCCGGGACTGGATCCATTCAACTTTTCACTGAGGCTCTCGAGGAAGGTCCAGGAATGTCCTAAGAGTAAACCTAGCCAACTAGTCATGGAGCACATCATCCTCTACCTGGTCTCTCTGGTAGTACACCCGAATAGAGGACCACCAGTACTAAAGGAGTTCACGGTCGCGGGGAAGAAGGCTGAGCTTGAAAGTTTCCTGGTAAAGAATCGTTTGGACGTAATGCTGTTGGGAAAAACTCACTTGCGCTCCATAATGAGATTCTAGCGTACCGGATATTTTTCATGATTTGAGAAGAAATGGAATGATAAATTAGTTTAGTTATCTTTCTTCTGCAATGAATATATTTAAAAAACACTACACTGTTTAGTCACTATGCTTGCTTAGAAAAAAACGATGTGATGGCTGAAAGATTAATGCCAACAAAAAATAATTTCGAGTGCTTTTGAAAGTTAGCTAAATCATCAGGATATTTGACTTGAAAATAAATTTTAAAATTGTTTGCTGACCACAAACAGAGCATAACATTATCGAACAATAAAACACATAAGAAATTGACTCACGGAAATTCAAACATCATTAAGAGGCCGGTCAACACTTGTTTACATGGTAAAACTAAATAAAAGATTGTGACAAAACCGTTCTATGGATTTGAAATCGGC
>CABEEJ010010900.1:0-12676 GCA_901482245.1 Timema douglasi | reverse complement strand
GATTGTTCTTATTTTCTATTTTTTTTCTTTTTTGAAGTTTTTGAACCCTCTTATTTTGGATGGTAGATCCAAATTATGGTTCACCAGCAACGTCAAAAGAAGCGGCGTGTCAGCGCTTTTAAGAGCGACCAGCGAATGGGTCTGCCTTTATGCGCATGCGCGAGATGGGCAGCTAGATACAAACCTTGTTTGAGACGCCCGTGCGAGATGATTTTATTTTTTCTTTGACGCCATTATACTCAAGACTGGCTAAACGCTGGTGACTTTCCACTTTTTAGAAGCATTTTGAAAATTTGGCATAATTTTGAGAATCATCTGTACTCTTTCTTCAACATGAATTAATTCCCAAAAGTTTTGGTTTGATTTGCGCACGTTATAAGTGTGTTCAGAGTTATTTTCCTCACATGTAAGTGTAATCATACACTAACAATATATTGGCTTGAGGACACACACAATATGCTACAAGTTGGACTATCCGCAGGCTCCGGCTTCACAACCCCTACCTCCAATAGCCCTATTTATTCTGGGATATACTGTTTCTTGGCCAATCTCTCCATCATCGGCAGTATAGTCTATTCGGAGAATGACGCCTTAGATCATTCGACCAGCAATGCGTGTAAAATATTATATACATATATTAATATAAACTTATGGTAATGTGAATATTTTATCTAAATAAAAATTCCCTATCAACATGTTCTGATATTTCTGATTCTAGATCTCTTAAAAATAAGGAGTCGATTTTTTACCTTCCCTCTCTCAATCAATGTTTTCTCTTCTCTTTTCACCTCCTCTTCTGATGATGAGGCGTGCTCAACCCGCCGGGCATGATTTATCTTTCTCCAGAGAAAGGATAAAAAAAAAAAGATAATAATGGAAGAGAGACGAGACGAACAAAAAGTGAGCGAGTGAAATTTGCCAACCCATCATTTCGCATGCAGAAACAATGATAACTTTGTTCATTGTTTCCTTTAGGCCGTGAGGCCGTGACTGTTGGGGAACCAAGCCAAATAGTTCTGACAACTCCATGAAACGTATTCGCTGGACTTACCACACATTTTACCTCTCATTCAAGATCAATCTCTTAGTGCTTTTTTTAACCACACGTCTTACTATCCGTTGGGGTTATACACTTATATACTAATTACACTAATGGTTTTAGATATAAGGAATAATTTATTTTTAAGAAATGTACCCGCATTTATGTGAAGGTAGAGTGGAAAACCATAATTTATAAGAGTTATTTATTTGAGGTACAGTAGCCTCATGGCTTCTTTGGTGCTGACTGACAGCTCACAGCTGACAGCTAAAGGCTTTGAAAAGCTACCAGACCAAATTATGTATACCTACGCCTGGCCAAATGATCTGTAAAAACATGTGTTTAGCAGCTGTCACTTCTGACGGTCAAAATTTAGGTATATACTTAAATGTTGACTGTCTGAAGTCACCTGTGAGATGTCAGTCAGCACCAAAGAAGCCATGAGGCTACAGTATTTAACGTGCACTTTCTGAAGCGACTGATTATGTATGCAAAAGCAGAATTTCTAGGAGCGAGGGCGAGAGGGCCTACTAATTTTGCTGGTTAAGGTATTTTCACATACCTTTCAGGGTTATTTTACATGGCACAATCGATATTAGACCAACGGGTTTACTTCCCTTCCGAAGGAAGTTGTGCTACGGATTTTTATTGCTCAAGGAAAATCCGTCGACCTTAGCTGAGTCTGAACCCACGATCATCGGATACCGAGATGAGCACTTTACCCTAAGACCACCGAAATAAACAGTATGAGTTTCATTTAATTTAAAATTCTAAATATTTTTAAAAGAAAATACATATCGCAAAATTTAGATATCTATAGAATAAAATAATAATTATAATAATGAATGGGTGGTCGCATGATTTAATGAATCACTCTGTTTTTATATTGGATTTCCAGTGAAAGACAGATTGGGGCTCAAATCCCGGTTGAGTCAAATGAGTTTTTTTTAACGATTTACCCGCTATCTTTACAAGCTAAAGTGGGTACTTTTTCTCTTAAATTTCACCTTCCTCGTAATTAAAGCATATGTACAACACGAATAACTACACCTACCAAGACGCGGTGTCCAAAAATATAAATAATATATTTAAAACAGTTTTGTTTCCTTTATGTATCTATTTAAAGCATTAAAAAAACTGAAAAAACTAGTTATTTATCTATTGACTAGTAGATAAAACTTTTAAAGTTATTCATGCGCCATCCCTTTCCTTTAATAAGGCTAGCGATGAAAATATGATTATATAATAGCCAATCAATTAAAATCCATATTTGTTATGATTCGTTCTACCAGGGATACATTATGTCATCACGAATTGGGAGCTTATAATTCATGTAGAATAGAACACGTGTAAGGGATTATTATTCATCACGTGTCGAAGCGGAGCTCGAATTTTTAGGTTGACCAAATATTGTGATAATCGCTCTTCAAATTTAAAACAAACACAAAAATAAGTGTCAAATAAACAGTGGGCTACGCCACGCATGCTCTCGGTCAGCTTGGAGTGGGAATTAAATGTAAACTAAGCTAGGCAATTACGCCAATGGGAAAAACGAATTAGATCTCATTAGAATCTGATATGGTTTGACGGTGATAGGGAGAAAATAAGTTTCTTTTTCCCGTCTTGTGAACATAAACAGTTTTTAATAAATTGTTTACCACACTCAGTCTACACTAATGTGGGTATATTACTTTAAATTTGGCCTTTTTGTCATTCCTGTCACATTATTATAAATATGTGGATATCCTGGACGGGTAGTAGGACGTGGATCACGGTACTATTCTACCTTCCTCATCACTACCTCATTAGTGTAAATATGTGGATATCCCGGACAGGTAGTAAGACGTGGAGCACAGTACTATTCTACCTTCCTCATCTCTACCCCATTAGTGTAAATATGTGGATATTCCGCATGTTATAGTAGTGTCGTACTCCACATCTTACTACTCGTCCTGGATATCCACATATTTAAATTATTGATATAGGAGCTTAGAGAAAATGAAACTGCACTTACATGGAGGAAAAGTGAGAAATCCTTTACTAAATAACACCCGGGCGAGATCTAAACCTCGACCTTTTTGTCACTGGCAAACCTAGACTATATGAGACAGACTACTTTTTCCGCCTTGTTTTTAGGTCAATTAAAACATGTGTTTCGTTTTATTGTTTTACAAAAATTCATTTGTTATATTCTAATTTAATATCTTTCTTTATAACTATTGTAAATGCTCTCAAGCTCTGTGACTCATGTTTTACTTCTCTTTATTCACATTTAATTTTCTTACTTTTTGCTTTGAGTATTTTTTACGTCTTATTTAATCTATCTCTTCCATGTATTTCAAGTTCGTTTGATTCCTTTTAAAATCCCGTGAATTACTCATTTAATATATTCGTACTGGTTCGTTAATTTAATCTCCATTTATCTTTTCTCTTCTTATTTTTGTAATAAGTGTCTATTGTTTTGTTGGAAAAGTCAATATCGTGGGCTCTTACAAGGGTCCCAAGCCTTATTTAACAGTCATTGGCCCAGATTTTCTCACAAATTATGTAAGTTTTCAATTATTTTAAACGGTCAGTATTTTAAACATATAATTTGGATGATTTATTTGGTTTTATTTAATGTTTGCACTTTGTTAACATTAGCTAAATTAAGGTGACTTACAGAGCGTAGCGAGGTTTTGTATCAACTTGACAATTTAGTGTTTCTTCTGTCTGTCCGTCCGGATGTTTTTTCTATGGTAACTGTCAAATTCGTTAAAAGATCTGAAATAAATTTTTCAAGGACATTCTTTGTAGCAGGGTCTAAAAACGTATGCACATGTTTTTTTCAATCTGGTTATCCGTTTCCATATGTTTGCCTCTCAAAAAGTTTTTATTTTAATAGCTCATTTCAAGTTAGCTTAATTTTAAAATCCAATTAATTGATCAAGTACCTCGTATATATTTTTAAATTCTTTATTTATTTTGCGAAATTTATGTCTTAAATCACGTAATCCCTAGTTATTATTATTATAATTACTATTAGTATGTGTTCTGTCTTATGACCGGTTCATTACTTTTCCAGTGAACTTAGACCTCCAATGCACCCTCTCCTCCACCTCCTCCTTCAGCTCCCAGAATTTTCTTCTTTCCTTGAAGTCATCCAATATTTTAATCCTCCCCCTTGCTAAACTCCTCTTTCCCTCAACCTTTCCTTCTATGACGTCATGTAGAAGACATTTCCTCCTAAGGATATATCCGATCTAGTTTACCACAGCTATAATCTATTAATACAAGTTTTACATCCATTACTGTTTCCAGCCTACGGCCTGGGTCAGTTTTTTATTCAAGCCATATATTTTACATTACCAGCTTTCTAGGCCTGTCGTAGCTTTATATGTCTTATAATTTAACTTAAGACTAGGACCAGGCACAACATCCTGTACCTCTGCCATTAGTTAAAAGGTAAACCCATATTTCACCAATTATAAATTTTTCGGCCATGTCGGGAATCAAACCCGGGGCCCTTTGTTCAATTAACAGCCACGCTACCGACTGAGATAAGGTGTCGGATCCTATTAATATAATGTATATTTATTATATTAATTATTGATTTTCTGTCTAACTTGATTACAAGATAAATATCAACTTCAAAGACAAGGAGAAGTTCTAGGATAAGGATGGCCAACCATTTTGGGTTTAGAGCTACATTTAACATTATAAATAATTGGCAGTCATCTAAAAAATTATCGAACCAAGCAATGATATTCGGGCAAGAATAAAGACAAACGAAACATAAAAGGAAACGGATTTATTTCTACATTTTTTATAGACAAGAATCTATCAATTTAATTGAAAGAACACCCAGAGAAATAGTTACAACTATAATACTATAAATAATACTAATTTTTCCGATGTAGGCCTAAATATTTCCTTACCTATTAATTTAAATATGCGTATAGGCTAGATGGGCAGTAAGGCACTAAACACACACACACAAAGCTACTACCCACAATGTTTCACTGCTAAGGTATGGATGAAGAAGGTAGAATTTTCAGAGAAGGTGTGCAACTATTTTCGTTGAGGAAGAATTCGAAACAGTTTAGTAAATATAACATATATTTTTCACCCAGCTGTGATTCAAACCCCTTCCTCCGCATCACTGGTAAACCAGACTAGATGAGATTGACGCTGCTCTAGGCGTTAGAAGGTCAATTATATTAATATAAGATCATCCAGTACGGATAGTTCGCTATGTTCAACACCACAAAGACAACCGTCCCCATTGTGTAGTAGTCCATGCACCTGGCTATAAGCCTAGGGGTTCCAGGCTTAGTTCCCGGCTGGTACCTTTAGTATTTTTCCCGAAAGGTACTACCCCAACGGTCACCAGGGTTTGGTAAGTTAGTTTTGAGTTAGGTTTAAGAGTTTATACTGGTTCCCCACCCTCATACTCACTATTGTCATCATACTTACTATCACCCTCATACCCACCATTATCATCTAATCTCATCGGGACATGGAAAGAGCCTCCACGGAAAGGATGTACGATTAGTCTCATAGTCGACCCTGATCTAAGAGCCTTCTGGTCTAACAAATAGAGCTAGCAGTCAAGCCTTACCTGTACTGAGGTCGAGGGTTGGCGTACGCGACACAGGGAACCACCACAGTTTCATCCACTTTTGCTGATATCATCACCAGCTTCTCGTTCAAGATAGGAGCGACAGGTCCTCGAATATCTGTAAAAGTGCTCATTGATTAGGGTGACTTACTTAGGAGATTAATACTAATTCAATTATAAAACGACTTTAAAATACATCCAGATATTTGGGTAGCCTAATTTATAGATACAGGAAATTCACTAAGATCAAACTTATTATGTTGCATTAATATTAATTGCTGCCACTATTGGATTGTTAGTTGATATTTTTATAAGGATGAGGGTTTTATTCCCATTCGATATTTTGTTAGATCCATTAGTTAATATATTGAGCTTTAGCCTATAGTTACTATCATGACATTTTTATATACTAGGTGAAATCCAAACGTTCTCATACAAGTCACTTGGAGCGCTAATCCGACGAAGTGCAGACTAAGGACGCTAAGCAGCTATACACAGATAAGTGAGAAGTATGTACCAAGTTTAACTATGATACATGTAAGAATTTATATTTTTTAAATAGTTTTTCTGTTTTACTGCTCTATGAGATTTTTTATTAGAAGTAAAGTCGCAGACTTAATGAACAGTGAATGCGCATCAAGTTGTGCCACGTTGGTGGCTAATGAAATGCTTAAACCAAGATTTGGTAATGACTTCATGGACATAATCCAGACTGTAGAATATTCCTTGTGGGACTAACGTTGGATTAAGTTGGTTTAGGTTTCCGGACGTTCTGGTAAGCCCTCGACCAGCAGGACGGATACAATTATGAAAAGTTTGGTCAAGACATTCACGAGGACCCTCGGCGATAAAATAATCAACACCTTTAGCCATCATTTGATTCATGCCAGTGCATTTTCATAGAATAAGACACTATGATGCGGTTAACTACAAAATTTGTGCCCTGCTTGCTGAAGAAGAAGCAGCGAAAATAACACCTGTTCACCGTGTGTAGTGACATGTAGGAACAGGTCATAAGCAACCAAAACTTTCTTTACAAGGACATCACTGATGATAGAAGCTAGGTTTACGGCTATGACATGGATACAAAGCTGCAGTCATCCTAGTGGAAGAGTCCATAATCACTGCAACTGAATAAAGCGAAGCAGGTCTAGACCATCGTCATCTAATTCTTTGACACGGATGGAATTGGTCAGAAGGAGATCATTCCTGCAGGAAAGACGGTGAATAATCACTATTACATAGAAATTTTAAGGCATATGAGGAGGATGTGTTCGGTGGAAATATCCAGGGGGTGACGCACAAAGGACTGTCCATTTGATCACAACAGCATGGCAACGCAAACCACTCTGTATGTTCAGCAGTTTATGACCAAAAATCACATTAGTAGTCCCTCACAGCTTAATACTCTCCCGATTAAGACCTCCGTTACTTTTTCATGTTCTCCAATATGAATATCCTGCTAAAGGGGCTACGATCTAACGGCAGCAAGGAGATTTAGGTGAAACCACAGGAGGCACTGAAAAACATTCCACAAAGGGAGTTCATAAATTCTTCCAGATGCAATAAAAGGGCTGGGTGCTCTGTAATGTATACCCAAGATCTTACCCTTAAGATAAAGCTCGTCTACCTCAAAACTCCTACGGGTCTTATGGTCAGGGACTAAACTAAATATATGGTTTTGAATAATTGATATCAACTTCAAATGCTTGACAAATTTTATTTGTTGATTACGAGACTGACAAAACATGGAATAGAACCAGCTTGTGTATCTATCTATCTGTGATATTAGCTGTATTAAGACTAACTTTCCTACTGATGACATTTTCCTGATTCAGTTGGTGACGGGTGCGTATACCTACCAGTGAGCTGTATCCGGCCAGCATTCCCGCTAACCACAGCCTCCTGAGTTAACTGGTGATGGGTTCGGCACCTGTACGTTCTCTGGGCGTCACTGCGACTAATGTTGAGGATCATCAACTCCCCGGATGGTAGCATATGGTACTTCCCGTCTGCAAATTCACACTCCAAAGGTCATTTATAGAACAGAGTCATAAGTCAATAAGAAACTTAAATTATATAATTTCAAAGACCAGTTTGGAAATGCTAAATAGTGGTTTTAACGGCTGCCATAAATATAAATGATATAATATAACGAAGAAGGGTGGTATATGAACATTGTAACTCTTCAAGATCCATTTGTAATCTGGACAATTATTCCACGTTCCTCAATAGATTATCTCTCTGTTTTGTTAGTTATTACTATCCTTAACAATATTATTTTATAGTTAAATTGAAATTGAGGACACTGTCTGTAATGATTGGGTGTATGTATATACCAACCTTAGCCATTTTTATATAACCTAAAAAGATATTAGGATATACAATCTAAGCTAACCAGAAAAGTTTTAAAATTTGAACGCTCCAAGTGAATGTTTTAGAAAATAGAAACTTATTGGTGATGTTTAAAATTTAAATATGACGAATGTTCAGAGACGAATTTGACACCTTAGCTCAGTTGGTAGCGTGTCTGCCTAGTGAGCTAATAACCACAGGTTCAATTCCCGGCATGGCCGAAAAATGTATCATTGATGAAATATGGGTTTACACTTTCACATTGATCAATTAACAGGCGGGGACTGGATGTTGTGTCTGTCCTAGTATTAAGTTAGATTATAAGACGAATGAAACTACGGTAGGCCTAGCAATCTGGTAGTGGAAAATATATGGCTTGAATAAAAACTGACCCAGGCCACAGGCTGGAAACAGTAATGGATGTATACGAGTGTAATGAATGTGGAGAGGAAATTTACAAAACTAATTGAAAAACAAATTGTTGGTGTTGTATGAAATTTAAATTTGGCAGACGTTTATAGAAACACAATGGATGGTAAGAAAAGTATAAAATTCGAATCTTCAAAATGAAGATACGGGAAAGGGGGAAGATCTCGAAATTTCAAAAACTAATACAAAAAACTCATTTTTGTGGTAGATCTAGCAATATATATATACACATATATATACATATATATGTATATGCTAGATATCCCTAAAGTTTAAAACAATATTTTAAAATACGGAAGACCCGCCTCGGTGGCGTAGTTGGCTAACGCTCTTGTCGTGTTGAGCTCGACTGCTGAGGATGGGGAGATCGAGGTTCGAATCTCGGTCGGGTGAACTGGGGCAGGTTTTTCCTAAATGGTTTTCCACTCTCCCTCCACGCAAATGAGGGTTCATTTCCTCTAATTCAATCTTCCCAATTCCTAATCCATTTGCGTAATTAGTAATTAAAGCGTATAACCCGAACGGGTAGTAAGACGCGGTGCTAAATATTAAAATACGGAAGGGTAAAAATTAAGACTGACATTTTAAAATTGGTAAATAATTAATTATTTGTGTCTTGGTGTTGCAGAAAATTTAAATTAAGAATGAAGATTATGAAATGACTCTATAACACGAAATAGTTCTGATAAATAAAATTTAAAGTCGGTAGAAGATTGAAATTTAATATGCAGTTAGATGGATCTCCTTAAATAACTAGTAAAGTATAATCATTGGAAATTTTAAAATATAGGCACAGGAAATTGTGGGGGTGGTTTATAAATGTTAAAAACTGATAGAATTAAAAACACTTTTTGGTTTGATAGAAAGTGTAATTATTTTTATAGGATTAAGGAAAATAAAATCTAAAAATGCTTGAAGCCAAAATTTATAAATATCAAAATGCAAGACCTTGAGCACTTAGGATACATAGTTTCAAATTAAGTGCAAAACTCGCGTCTACCTAGTGGTTAAGGAGGACGCCTTGGTTAGCGAGAAAGTATCAATCGCTGTCAGGTCACACGGATTAAATAACACTGGTCTGCATCGTTTGATGGAACTACTTCTATATTAGGTCTACGAATATACTCCCTTTAGCCCTTCACCACACTTTGTCATGGCAATAAGAAATAGGGGAAAGAAAACTACAAAGTTTTTTATTTCAAGGTAAAGAGGAAAGCTCGCTGCTAGTTCTCAACTCTCTTAAAATTTTCTACTGTGAGGCTATATATTTTTTAATTGTTTTTGTTAGAGAGACTAAATCTAGAGCCCTTTTTAATCAAACCTAGTTTCATAGCTCCAAAAATTTGATCTAAAGATTGTATAAAATGAGCTAATGTCACATTTTTACACATTTAATTTTTAACGCCGTGTCTTACTGTATTTTCGTGCGATACGCCTGTATACCTATTACTCTAATGTGAGAGGAATGAGAAAGGTTGAATTTCAGAATAAGTTTACCCGAGTTTGCGAGGAAGGAGAGTGGAAAACCATTTAGGTAATCCACCTTCAGTACACCCAACCGGGATCGAACACTGATCAGCCCCGTCATTAGCAGTCTATTCTATTGCGAGAGTGATGCCTTAAGCCATGCGGCCACTGAAGCGGGTATTGTTCTATTAATTAAACTCGAAATATATGGTTATTATTTTGGCAAAAGCAATATTTTGAAATAACGCATCGTAGGTTATAGTAATTAAACATTTCGTTATAGCTGAACACCTGCGCGACAATTTATCACTTAAGGCCCGTTCCTACGGCGCGTGTTTGGACGGATTCGGCTCGTAGATTACATTATCACAGGTCGTGAGACCGATAGATGCGCGTTGGCTTGATACGTCTCAGGCGTTTCCGTGAATTGTCGATAAATTCTTGAAACATGAACCAGTAGTGGCTTGAGCACAATGCTCTATCTACAGACACGAGTAGGGCAAACCACGCGTCGTGGGAATGGTTTGGCTCGTCAACCTACAAACCACATGCTAGCGAATCTACAAACAACGAGCCGTTCACGACTTGCCATACAACAGGTCGTGGGAATAAGGCTTAGCGGAGCGGACCCTTAAAGTAAAACTATTAAGGTGGGGATGTGAGGGTCACAAGAAAAGGCAAGTGTTTTTGAAGATCTTTTTATCAAAAGATTTTTTCGGCCAGTATAAATAAAATATTTCTTTAGTACAAACATATTTAATTTTCCTCACATGGTGATCTCAACAATTGTTAAATATCAGTGAGGAATGTCCTGGAATCATATGACAACTTTTTATCTTCATTTGGAAAGTTTATCATCTAATGACGCTATACTCATGACAAATATTCAACAACTTTTGAGGTCATCATGGGGTGAACATTAAACTCCATGTTTATACTGAAGCAATATCTTATTTATTTCGGCCAAATAATGCTTTGCTATAAAAACTGCAAAAGTACTATACTTAACTCGTGTCCGTTACATCTCCATCTTAATTTGGGAACATTGTTCGGTTATACGTTATATTCTTTGGTGAACTATTATGTTCCTTTTTGCAATCTGTTTATTTAAATACACCTATCATTTAATTTTGATTACTTTTCATACTTAGGTGAAGAATGCGTTTGTTTATAAAATACCTACTCTATAAAATTGTACGATATTAAAAAAGAAGTATATTTGTTTAAATAATAGTAGTATCACGGGTGATCCTAATCTAAATCAAATAAGGACTCTTTCAACATCTGCATTCAATGGTTTTATGATGCTTTACCAGCTCGAAAAGCTGGGGACTCTGATATTATACAAATATAAAACTGCATAAAAATAATAGTTTATCAACCCGTTTGGATGGGCCTGCAGACAAAAGAGTCCGTCCCAACTGGTAGTTTTGGGGTATAAATTATGATCCCAAAGGTGACCTGGTGGTCTAGGAGTGAGGTGTCGGACTTCTGTGCTGGGGGTCAGGGGTTCAATCCTATGTTCCAGTACAGATTTATCTGATTGCCAAACCCTTCCTTCACCTCTGACAAGACGTGTATTAATCACAACTTTTGAATGTGTGGAATGCCGGGCCTCCACTATGGTTCGGATCCCATGTTAAACTGTAGGTCCTCCATTTCATCTAACAATCACCCAACCATTACACATTAGCGTGAGTGCGTATAACCCGAACGGGTAGTAGGACGCGGTGCTAATAGTAATAATAATTATTATTATGATCCAGTTGTATTGAATTGTTGATCCCTAATTGGTTTCGTGCTTTCGTTAAATGCAAATTCTTGTACATTTTATCTAAATTTCTAACATATTAATCACTAATTGATTGTTTCTAAATTATGCTACACTTCTGAATAACTTATATTTCAAGGTCAAGTATGAATTTAATATATGAAGAAACTCTATAGTAAAGTTTTAAATGAAGAATTATACTTGCTCAGTTATTTAAGCACTGTCGTTTTCTTAAAGATCTTTGACGGGGATCCAAGTAATTAGCTATTTTTTTCCTCCCGAGGCCCCTAAAAAGAACGTTGCCATCTAAATAGAGTAGCACTCTTAAACCCCGTGCAAAGTAATTACCGTGCTAATTAATTTCTCGGTTACGATGTTGATCAAACTAATAGCTCGTTCCTTAAGTTACGACCTCCCTCCCTCCCTTGCCCTTCCACCGTTGACCAACCAAGGTGCAATTCCCCCGTCCCCCTTTGCAAAGACCAACAAACCTGCCTGTACCCTTCTTAATGCTATTTCCTGACTCCTGACTTGATCACTCTAACGCCTTAAATGGGCTTCATTTCCTAATTTAATTAATTTGTTTATCTAAGATTGAGTTTAATTATATTAATACAAATGTCAATTAATCCCCCAAACAAAAATAATATGCCTAAATATTGTTTCTCTACAGTACAAGACAAACAAATTGTGTGGTGCACAAATTTCCTGGTTGACTTTCTTGCTGTAAATAGTTTTTCAAGTGAACTGGTTGGGATCTACCAACATCGGTAGCGACGCTGATAAAGGCATCAGTCTTGACTACTCTGATATATTGAGGATAAAAGGTTGGGGTTCCAATTTTAGGCACGGGACACTGAGAAATTTTCTCCAAAATTGGGTTTCCCTAAAGAAAATGTGAGTACATTTCTTATAAATGCGTGTAGAAGGGATATCCACATATTTACACTAATGGGGTAGAGATGAGGAAGGTAGAATAGTACCGTGCTCCACGTCTTACTACCCATCCAGGATA
>CABEEJ010010899.1:0-12678 GCA_901482245.1 Timema douglasi | reverse complement strand
AGTTAGTAGTAGTGTCGGGGTAACTGCTCTAGTTAGTAGTAGTGTCAGGGTAGCTGCTGCTCTAGTTGGTAGTAGTGTCAGGGTAACTGCTGCTCTAGTTGGAAGAGTGTTTGCTATTATACCCAGGTTAGTTGGACTCGTGGTCAAATGAAGAGTTTGGACTCACCGACTCCGAGCCAGACTCTCTCCTCGTTCTCCGGAGTCCACTCTGTGGCAGCCCCGAACAGGTCGTCATACTTGGCCACCAGTTGGCCACCCCTCAGCTCGCTGAACACGATGTAGTAGTTCTGTGACGTCACAGGGGTAGTGCACTGCGTCTTGCCACTGAATCCGGTCACGTTCACTCGCCTGGGGACAGAGACATCATTTCAAACAGTCGCTCTCTCTTGAACACCTCTTAAACACCTCTTAAACACCCTTGAACACCTCTTGAACACCTCTTAAACACCTCTTAAACACCCTTAAACACCCCTTGAACACCTCTTGAACACCTCTTAAACACCCTTGGCCATCCCTTGAATACACCTTCTGCTCGGTGGACACGAGGTAATAGTTCTGTGACGTCATTAGACTAAGTTCAGGGGCAGGGAGGACTGTCCTGCACAACACCCATGTCTAACAGTACAGTATAACCTTTTAATATCGAGGTGCAAGGGGTATCTGGCCAGCTGGACACATTACATCAATAACCTACAAATATACTACTTTTAAACAAACATATGTTATAATATATGCTATATAAAACACAAATAAGTTGCTTATTATGTACTGTACTGTACATATGTGCGAATCAACACATATTCGATCACAACATATAAAACTTGTACAAGTTAACACACGCAAGTTGTAGAGTTGAAACAGTTTTAGCACTTAAATGAGAACACGATGTATAAAAATATTGATCGTGGTTTGTTGTCGTTTGATTATCTTGACGGAATAAACGAAACCTTGCACTAAAACAGTGTAAATATTGTATTTCACGTGTGGTTGGATCCAGTGAACCTACTCGGGCGCTCTCTCTGTCACTGCCCCAATAACTAACTTTGGTTGACGTTCTTTGGCGCAGGGAGCGCTCGGACTATCCTCAGACCACTGTGTGTTAGCTATCAGGGTAGGTCGAACTAGCCTGGGGAGAGAGTGGAAAACAAATTAGGGAAAACCACCCAAAGAACACTAAACCAGGATTCTAACCCTGATCTCCCAGTCATCGGAAGTCCGGTCTGTTGTGAGAACGACGCCTTAGACCATTAAACAAACCAAGTTTGTTTTAACCTAAATGTTTGTCTGCCAAATATAAAGCGGTATATATTATATCTGACCAGAGTGTACAAGAATATAAAGTATTTTATCTACAAGTCAACATTTTCCTAACGGAGACGTATCTTCTGGGTACAATAAATGACGGCAGTCTCTGCGCAAGGATATTTACAAAATACGAATGACTATTTATGTTTTTTTGGAAAGTTTACCGGCTGTTTCAACGACCGGTATCGAGAGTAATCTTAAATGTGTAATCGCGAAAACATGGCTGCCGCAAAATGTTGTAATTAATTAACACGTCACTGAAATAAATGTTTCGCCGTTATATTTTATTATAATCAGAGATAATTTACAAACCAAGGTCGGTATCGAGCACATCTCTAGGACTACTATTCATTTGTTGGAGGCACTTGGTTCGACCCCCGTCACCCTCACTCCCTGAGGAATTAACCGTCGTTTCTTTTGAATGTTTCCGAGCGAGAGAGCTAGTTTGTTAGGACGTAAGAGAATGGAGGAGTGGAACCCTCTAGTTCCTGGCGCAGCCACTTGGAGAGCGCCTTTACCAGTTCGTTGGCTTCTTTACTCCCTTCCGAGTGGGCTTCTCTCATTCTCTTTCTCTGTCTATTCTCTACTCCCTTCCGAGTGCTTCTCTCATTCTCTTTCTCTGTCTATTCTTTACTCTCTTCCGAGTGGGCTTCTCTCATTCTCTTTCTTTGTTTATTCTCTACTCCCTTCCGAGTGCTTCTCTCATTCTCTTTCTCTGTCTATTCTTTACTCTCTTCCGAGTGGGCTTCTCTCATTCTCTTTCTCTGTCTATTCTTTTTGGTTCAAGAAAGGCCTGAAAATGTCTTCTTTTTCTTTTTGCTTTTCTTCAACACAGAAATGTAAAAAGAAAATTCAACAAAGGAGGATCGTACTTTCTATTTTATTTTTATTTATTGATCTATTTTTTATATTTTGTTTCTTTTTATTTTCCTTTTGTGCCTCAGAGGTATTTATGAATGAAAGTACTTGATGTACTTACACGTAAGTTGGTTATTTCTCGAGTCCTACTCTTGACGCTACTGCGCATGCTCTGGGGACAGATAGTTGTTACAAGTTGCAGGAAATATGAGGTCCACAATATTTTGATACAGACTGTATATTTATATTTAGAACAAGTATTGGCGTATGTTAGTTGAAATAAACATAAGTGTAATCTACCGAGGACATATGGTATCTACTCAGTTTAGGTAAGGTCGCATGGAATTTGTATAAAAACTCTAGTCGGTGACCTGGCGGTCTAGAGGTAAGGTGTCAGACTTCTGTGCTGGCGGCCGGGGTTCAATCCTCGGTCCCGGCAAAGATTTATCTGATTACCAAACCCTTCCTTCACCTCTGACAAGACATCTTGTGAATGTGGGGAATGCCAGGCCTCCACCGTGGTTCGGATCCCACGTTAAACTGTAGGTCCTCCATCTCATCTCACAATCACCCTACCATTACACATTAGCGTAAGTGCGTATAACCCGAACGGGTAGTAAGACGCGATGATAATAATAATAATAATAATAATAATATAAAAACTCAAGTCTTTAAACTTATTTCGGACTACTATATATCTATATATATCTCCATTAAAACAGACATTATGCGCGAAATGAGAGGTTTGATACACATAATTCCCCTTACTGCGCAATATTCGAGTATTTGTTTGGTTGTCAACCCTGAGGAGCACGTCTGGAGAAACAATCGATGCAGCTGACATCTGGAAACAGTTGGAGACTGGGCACGATTGATAATTAATTAACGTTGTCTGAATGTAGTTTGTAGACACAAGAAGACAACTTACAAAGTGAGCATAACTTAGCGACACGTTACAATAAGCATCCAATGATTGATTTGTCTTTGTCCCGGATTGAAACGGTACCTAAATAAAACTTTAATGCACGCATGACTGGAATGGAACCAGGGTCCCGTATACCAATAGCTGGCTTCCCTAACCTTTGGGTTAAAAGTTGGAGTGATAAAACACTGGTACAAAAACTCGCCAAACATGGCAGTAAAATAGCAATTGTGAAAGAAAACAAGACAATCTTCCTTTACTCTACTTTTGAGGACAAAGGTTCACCCTCCCCCCTTCACTCCTTGTAAAGGGGGAGGGGGGATCTTTGTCCTCCACAGTTCTTTCATATCGTCTTCACGATCTTTTGTTCTTTGTGTTTTTATATTTTTTAATACATTTTACGTTTCAGCTTCCTCAGCTCTGATAAAGCTCAAGAAAGAACAATAATTTAAACCTCGGAGATTTTTTTATTTCATAAAACAAAAGACATCTTAAATACGATAAAGAGCAATAAAAGGAGGATCTGTGGGACCGCGTGGTTGAGGAGACAAGAGGTCGCCGTGCTGAGGATCAAACAACCGTCGTGATCATTTGGTTCTACATTCTACTGACTCGCGGCAGTTCTTGAGAACGCTGAGGAACATTTCCAAAACCTGCCTTTCATTTCTCAAGTTCGCTTCTCTCTTTATCTCGCCAGAAAAGTGAAATAAAACATCGAGCTGTTCTCAGGGAGTCACCGGAATAATAGAAATGTTATTAAAAGAAACGTCAGTGTTGAATGAGATAACATTTGGTAGCGTGGACATTTCACGACAATTCTTGGAGGAGGAACATGGCAGTATTAGCTGACTATCTGTGGTGACTTGGAGAAGGAACATAGCAGTATTAGCTGACTATCTGTGGTGACTTGGAGGAGGAACACGGCAGTATTAGCTGACTATCTGTGGTGACTTGGAGGAGGAACATGAGAGTATTGTCTGACTATCTGTGGTGACTTGGAGGAGGAACATGGCAGTATTGGCTGACTATCTGGGGTGATCTGGAGGAGGAACATAGCAGTATTTTCTGACTATCTGTGGTGACTTGGAGGAGGAACATGAGAGTATTGTCTGACTATCTGTGGTGACTTGGAGGAGGAACATGGCAGTAAGTGCTGACTATCTGGGGTGAACTGGAGGAGGAACATAGCAGTAAGTGCTGACTATCTGGGGTGAACTGGAGGAGGAACATAGCAGTAAGTGCTGACTATCTGGGGTTACTTGGAGGAGGAACACGGCAGTATTTGCTGACTATCTAGGGTGACTTGGAGGAGGAACATGGCAGTAAGTGCTGACTGCCTACCGATACTATAATTCCCCCGGATATATAACGTAATAACTATTAATATCGGTGGGACTCAAACACTTGAAGAAAATAATACCTTTTTTAATGCTCACATATTTGATATTACAATAACAGTTTTCAATTAAAATAATATAACAAAATTAATTATTTCTGTATGAGCTAGCGGTCACACAGTCCAAGTCACCAATCCCTGAATATACTATTTTGCCATGACGAGGAGGTTGGAGTTCGAATCTTATCGGTTTCAGGGGTGGAGGTTTTTCATATATCACTCATAACTGCAGTTTTCCCCTGCTCTCTCCACGCTAAATCAAGAACATTTTCTCTTATGCCTCTGTGAATATCCACTCTTTGGAACCAATCTTACCCTTAGGCTTGCTCGTACCAATAAAACAAAACGATTGGTTGAAAGTAGTGTGTACTAATTAGTTCGTTAGTATGTTCTAACCAAGCAGTACAGCAGGAACATTAATGTCGATATTATTTCGTTAAGTATGTTTTTAAAGAGAGTGTTTCAATCATAAAATGAAATTCCTCCTAATATCCCGTCCTCTTGTCAGTAAAAGGAAAGTAAAGTTGTTGAACAAAGCCCTACTTTTTAATGGACTGGGATTGTTCGAGTTGAAATACTTTCATTCCATTGGTCCGCGCCGCGCGCTTTGCTTCTCCTTGAGGAACAAGACAGCGCGGAAACTTCTTAGAGATGAATGTGGGACAGTCTGTTCCTAACATACAGGACTAACAGGAGATGAATGTGAGACAGTCTGTTCCTAACATACAGGACCAACAGGAGGTGGGTGATAGACAGTCTGTTCCTAGCATACAGGACCAACAGGAGGTGGATGATAGACAGTCTGTTCCTAGCATACAGGACCAACAGGAGGNTGTTCCTAACATACAGGACCAACAGGAGGTGGATGTGGGACAGTCTGTTCCTAACGTACAGGACCAACAGGAGGTGGATGATAGACAGTCTGTTCCTAACATACAGGACCAACAGGAGGTGGATAGTAGACAGTCTGTTCCTAGCATACAGGACCAACAGGAGGTGGATAGTAGACAGTCTGTTATTAACATACAGGACCATATAAAATGTATGGTCGCTTTAATATTTATGTTTAATAATCGTTTGAAATAAATGTAAGCTCCACTTTCTCCCTACGAGCCACGATACAATCAGCAGCTATGTACAGTAAAAGAAGGAGATGAGGCTGTATTAACCAGCAGTAGCCCGGGATACTCCCAGCTCACGCTGGAAAGATAGGCTTTAGTCCATCTAAAGAGCGGAATCCTCTTAAGATCTCGCTCTCCCAGAGGAGAGGATGTGTCAGGGCTCGTGCAAAGAGGAAGACACTGTCTCCCCCTGCTCCCTTCAGACAGTTGCTGGTTGGGGAGAGAGAGGGGGGAGATATTACTGATGTCTCTTACCACTGAACAGATATCTCGTACGGAGCAAGAGCTGGTTCATAAGATGGAGGGACCAGCGTTGCAGTAGAGATATCAACACCATCTCATGTTTGTGCCAGGTCAGGCGCGCTAGCACACGCCTGGCTGCCCATGGTCCACTGATCGACAGTTAAATTTGACAACAGGCTGATCTCTGACAACAGGGTGATCTCTGACAACAGGGGGCTCTCTGACAACAGGGGGCTCTCTGACAACAGGGTGATCTCTGACAACAGGGGGCTTCTCTGACAACAGGGTGATCTCTGACAACAGGGTGATCTCTGACAACAGGGTGATCTCGGGGGAGTCTGCCGGCATCTCACAGCTGGAGAGTGTCTACGTGGGTGGAGAACAGACCACAGCACAGAATATCTTGGTCTGACAGACACAGTCAAGAATAGAACACACCTCCCACCTGCTCAAGAGACATGTCATGAGTTAAGAGACCCGCTTTATAGAGCGGCTTTGGAGAGTCAAACACTCCCTTGGGAGGGCTAGGGGGCTATGACTAGTCTTTAAATGTATTTTATTGAAACGTTCAGTAAAATAGTCGCTTGAAAAGGGGCCAAGTTTGTTTGGGGAATTTATCTTGCATGAGATGTCATTATGATAGCTTGTTAAGTTTAAAACATACAAAAGTAAGTTTTGTTTGCGATCAAATATAATGTCTAAAGAGTAATACCGTCTCTGGAAGCTCCTCCTAAAATACTATATACATTCATCCCGAGTTTTTTTTTTTACATGTTTTTACTAATATTATAGAGAACTGTGAACATGAACGTATTCCCTCCTCGGCAGATTTAGAAATGTACCGCTCTACGGCCAGGGATCAAGGACTCAGAATAATATAAACTAACTCTCCTTGGGTTCCCTCTGTGGATATGTTTTGCCAAGAGGTAGCCCCGGACCATTAAGAAGATTTTTATAAAACGTAATCAAAAGAAATGGCAAGGCCTACTTTCAGAACTTGCCGGCCAGCAGCGTCAGGCCAGTAATGGAACATATTATTTCCGCGTCTATAATTCACGTATAATTTATAAACACGTGGCAGCTTCTAATTGTCACTTTAATGATGGTTTTAATTAGAAGAGATATGCAGCCAACACAAGTAGTCTTGTAGTTAGACAAGCTATGTAGCCAGCACAAGTAGTCCTGTAGTTAGACAAGCTATGTAGCCAACACAAGTAGTCCTGTAGTTAGACAAGCTATGTAGCCAACACAAGTAGTCCTGTAGTTAGACAAGCTATGTAGTCAACACAAGTAGTCCTGTAGTTAGACAAGCTGTGTATCTAATACAAGTAGTCCTGTAGTTAGACAAGCTATGTAGCCAACACAAGTAGTCCTGTAGTTAGACAAGCTATGTAGTCAACACAAGTAGCCCTATAGTTTGACAAGCTGTGCCAGTTAGCTTGACACACAAGTAAGAGACTGGCGAGGCTGTGCCTCAAACAGAAACACAAGATGTACTAAGAGCTGCCTCACATGTGGTACAGTCAGCTACAAATAGTAGCCTACACTTACACCAACATTACTGTACGTGGATCGAACATTACTGGAGATAGAGTTAACAGACTGTGTTGAAATATTAAATGTTATTTGGTTAAAAGCTGAGGTTTAAGCTGAGAGCTGAGTCGGGCTTGCTTTGCACGCTCCAAGAGCGCGTGTGTCAGTATATCTCATCTTCACATCATTAGTAGGTGCAGGGGTAGAGGTTAGCGTAGGTAGAACACCCGTATTGGTGGTCATGCAGACCGAACGTCAATATAGTCTAGTTTGGTTTGCCGGGAGGAGGTCAGGGTTGTAATCTCAGCAGAATAGACTGGGGTTGGGTTTATTAAATATCTTACCACGCTCCCTCTACTAACGAGTGCGGATACATTTTATTCTAAAAGTGTACCTCGCTCATCCCTAGTGTAGTTAAATGGAGCCCGAGTGACGAGCCTCATCTTACCCGGTAATCGCTCCTCTCTCAGCCTCGAGTGAGCCCGACACGTTAGTCTCCGTGACCACATGCCACAGACAAGAGAGGCCGACCCTCACCTTTGATTCCATTACTCACCCCTGTGGCCTCACCCCTCTGGTCACACCACTCTGGGCTCACCCCTCTCACCCCCGGATATTGACGGGAGTTGGAACCGCTTTGTGCGTTGCGAGAACCAGTGGTGCTTGAAGAGAACAGGTTCCACAGAGAACCGGGATATTGGGGACTGATGGCGAGTGTTTTGGTGATGGGATCTTCTTCTTCTGAGAGAGAGAGAGAGAGAGAGAGAGAGAGAGTTCCATTGGCCGAGAGACCGCGTGCTCCAGTAGACAAGAACAACATCTACAGACCAATTCTCACAGAAAATAGGTGGTGTAGAGCTGAGACGAAGATATAAGGATACAACCAGGAGTGTTGTATGTTGTATTGTTTCCTACAATAGATACAACCAGGAGTGTTGTATGTTGTATTGGTTCCTACAATAGATACAACCAGGAGTGTTGTATGTTGTATTGGTTCCTACAATAGATACAACCAGGAGGGTTGTATGTTGTATTGGTTCCTACAATAGATACAACCAGGAGGGTTGTATGTTGTATTGGTTCCTACAATAGATACAACCAGGAGGGTTGTATGTTAATTTGTGTTTATATGTACTGACTCGGTGGGCTGGGGCCTGGGTTTGTATCCCGGTAAAGTGTGCTGAGTTTTATTTTTTAACTCAAGCGTGCTATTATGAGCTCTCTTTAAAGAAACTCTGGGAGGTTTCCTCTTCGTTTGCTCTCCGCATACAGCATCACTTGTTTTATACAAATACTCTAATAATTCATCCTAAATACACAACAAAACTCCAGAACTGTATTTACTATGCTCATAGAAACAACATAGCTTCACAATAATAGATTTTTACCGAACCTGGAATTCAACCCAGTACTGTTAAGTCTGTAGATATGCTTTGATCTGAACAACGTTAGTTAATCCACTGCACATTTAACTTTATCAGGGGTTATATTTTACTATAACTTATGTTTTGAAACAAAATACTACTCAATAGTTCCTAAATACGGTAAGTAGAGTTTAAATACCGCCATCTGTACCTTTATAGGCAATTAAAATCTCCGTGCTTACTACTAAGGGAAAACATATTCTAACGAAACACTTCTGGAATAGAACCGGTCTTTCCCGCTGTAATGTCTGTCAAGTTGGCGACACTGAGGTATAATAGCACGTCATTTGTTTCTCACAGTCGACAGAAGATGGCGGCCAGGCCATTGTTAGGAGCAAGGGAGGCGGAAATTGTTCGCGCCATAAACACACACCTCGAACACCGACTGCACAAAGATGTGGCTTTTTATATTTCCCCGGGAATATTCCGAAAAGAATGAAAACAGATTTGTATCCTCCCCCCACGTATTATCTTTGTGACAAGAGCTTCACACCGCTTGCAGAAGATGAATGTAGCGCCATTCCTCGCCGACATGAAAGGGAGAGTTATATTCTGGGCCACGACAGCCCCACGGACACACAAAATAAGATAAAACAATCAGTCATTTGAAATCAGGGAGGAAAACATTTAGATGGTTTAACCCGACAAACAGCGCGTCAAATATTATTCAACATTAGGCTTATATTGATATTCATTGTGAGCTGCTAGTATTTTGGAGCGACCTCCTTCCGTCGTGGTTGGTAGCACTGTAAAAAATAATATGGTGATTACCATTGGAACAGTCAGTTGACCTGGTGGTCTAAGGTTAAGGTGTCAGACTTCTGTGCTGGGGTCCGGGGCTCAATCCTCGGTCCCGGCACAGATTTATATGATTGCCAAACCCTTCCTTGACCTCTGACAAGACATCTTGTGAATGTGGGGAATGCCAAGCCTCCACCGTGGTTCGGATTCCACGTTAAACTGTAGGTCCTCCATTTCTCCATTTCATCTCACAATCACCCTACCATTACACATTAGTGTAAGTGCGTATAACCCGAACGGGTAGTAAGACGCGGTGCTAAAGGAAACAGTTATAATACGTGAGAATAGCAATTGAAGATAACCAATAATATGGCTACTTGATCTTGTCATGTCAACTCTGCTAATTGTCTGTTTACTACCAACTAAACTCTAACAGTAATCTCAAGTGATATCATCTTAAATGAGATAATTCCTTGCAAATACAGGATTGTAAACACTAACTGTACTAACTATACCTACTCCTTGTTGTTGGTAATAGCTGTACTAACTATACCTAGTCCCTGTTGTTGGTACTAACTGTACTAACTACACCTAGTCCCTGTTCTCGGTACTGAGGAGTTTAAGCTATTTCTGTTCCTGAGGTGACAATGCTCGCTCCTCCTTGACGAGAAATGGCGCCAACTCGAATATGGCCTCTCTGAGCCCTTTATCTCCCAAAAGGCAGTCCATAAAAAAAGATATTCGAGTTAATGCACCCACTTCAAACCAGTATCGAATACCAATACAAGAACTTTATTCCCTCCTCATTTTCATCTCCCCCCCCCCTTCCCGCCCCCCGGACAAACTTATTTACATGTTGTCTCTCCTCCACAGAAAAATGGGACCTCTACCGACCCAAACTGTAGTATTCTAATTTTATAGAGTAATTTTTGCTATTCCCCGCGAATATCGGGGCTGGAATTTTAATAAGAGGAAGATCAAAGAAATTATTATTTTCAACAGAAACGAATATTTTGCGTCAACGTTCTTTTTTTTTTTTACTTATGGCTTTTAAAGATTAAAACTGAATACTGATTAATGTTGTTGGAGTGAAAAATTAGTAAAAAGGCGCAACTAAAGTCGTCAAAAAGCGCGAGGGCGAGAGAGAGAGAGAGAGATGAGGATTTGTGAGTGCACGCAGAGGGGGGATGGTTCGTTCTGGATGCAATGAGAGGGGTAATTAAATGAATACATTCACTAGAATGTACTGTCAGTTAAAAACAGGTCGGCTTAAAGGAACAAGGAGAGGTATATAATATAATGAGGGGCTCCCCCTGGTTTATTGGTCTCCCTAGTGGCACATGATCCCTGGTTCGAGGTCCAGTTTGGCCCTATTACTGACTTAATCCAAGATCTGTTTGTTGTATTTATTTTAGAACTAGTCCACGACAGTTCTATACTAGTATTTAAATTAGCAATGATTCCGCCATGGGCACCAGACTGTACTAACTGTATGACCTCCCAGCATTCCAATCGAAGTCACTCAGCCTGTGTTGATTAGAATCTAGAGCCTCTCCCAATGCTCTAGTTTGGCTTTAGTTTGGCTCTAGTTTGTAATTAAATTATCACCTTTCAGCAGAGTGTACTTCTTGTTCCGTGGACTGGTGAGGATGGTGACTAGCTACAACATTAACTGAGTGTCATGTTACGTTAGTCTCGCCATCACTAGCTAGAAATGCCGACGGGAGCCTTAATGTTAGTCTTATTTCCATGTGGGTCGCGCGCCCACCCAAGAGGGGGGAAGCGGGGTTGTGGTCTGATCCCCTCCCCTTCAACCCCTTGTATATCAGATTATATTTAAAATAAGCCGCTTCAGTGGTTCAACAGTTCAAGGCGTTACTATCGCAATAGATGGGACTTACAAAGGCAGGCAGTTCATAGGTTTAAAATACGGGGTGGTTGTACTTATGGTGATCTTTCCTTAAAGTCTTTCCACGCAAAGGCGGGTACACTTCCTATCAAATGTAGCCTTCCTCCTCCCTAACACATTAGTGTAATTAATTCATAAGTGCATAGCCCAAGGGGACAAAACAATATTATCATTTATGTTATCTCCATACCCACAAGCTCTTTCTAAATCGGTTTGAACGCCATTTTGTTTCAAAACACTACCTTGAACGCCATCTTGTTTCAAAACACTAACTTGAATTATAAATGACAGGTTGCTAGAGATGAAGACAGTGACATGTCATTATAAAGACACATGTACATATGTACCGTACATTCAGTATTTACGAGCATATAGAGAGAGCTTTGATCTGTGAGAGAACATCAACACGAATATGACAACCCCACGAGGGGCATTATTTGTGTACAGGAGGGGCGAGAGTGAACACAGAGAGAATCTCTCACAAGGACACTTCAAACCAACAAAACACTTGCTTGTTATACACTTAAACTCGTGTCACGTCCTTTATTTGAACGCGCCAATTAAAACATTAACTCGCTCAGGCTGAAACTACTTGAACAATCTGGAAGCAATTCAAAGGCTAGCGCATGTCAGCTCAACTGTAATAATTGTCGCTCGCCCTCCGGAGCAAATAAAGACACTGTCGGAGCTGGTGTTCTTTTGTTCTCTGGATTTAATTAGAGAGTAAACCGCTGTCGTGCTACCGGGGTCAATCAATTAGTTGTAAGTGTGGTACAGAGACCTCTGTGGTTCGTTCCGGGAACTAGGCTAGGGCTAATGGCACGATCTACCGGGTTGAAGTGGAACCTCTCACCACTGCACCTTACACCTTAAGTACATTCTGATGTACTCAAATAAGCTGTAAGAAACAAGGTTTGTACATTTTACCATCCTTTACAGAGTTGTATAATGTCTCTATGCATTACATAGAATACCACAGACACGAGTGTTTCGTCAGGTAACTGTCTCTACTCTAGTTGGACACGGTAGCTCGTTAGTTCTCTCATAGTGAAGTGCTGTGGTAGGACTGCAGGTGGTTTCAACTATGACTGGAGGGTGTCACTAACATTATTACTGGAGGTAGGGGTCTCTTAAAGACACGTACATTCTCAACTATGAACCAGAGAAATTGTGTCTAAAGCTGTAGACCAACTGATAGTACATTCTCAACTATGAACCAGATAAAT
>CABEEJ010010897.1:0-12681 GCA_901482245.1 Timema douglasi | reverse complement strand
TTATATTATATATATATATATACAATATATTTATTCAATTTATACATATATATTCAATATACAGGATGTATATTAATTTGTACTAAATATTCTAGGAGCGTATTTCCATTGACCAAACATTAAGAAAGGTCCGTATGATCATGGTTCTAGAAATGTTTAGTTTATGTGCTAGGAGGAGCTTTATTGTTCAATCAATAGGCAATCCAACAGAAGAAGACATGCAATCAAACAAGAACAAGTGTAACAAAAATAAACAAATCACAAAGCAGAAAATTATTTTATAAAAATTGTTCAAAGTACACCTTCTGAACCCGTGTTCCATGATTTGTCGTACTCAGTTTAGTATAACTGGGGTGTTAGGTATTTTCTCACATTCATTTACGATACGATCTCTTAAAACGTCAAACATCAGGCACAGGCGTTGCGTAAACAATTGACTTTAAGGTGGAAAAGAAGGGGACGCGAGAAAATGCCAGTGTGTCTGCATTTTTTATGTCAAACTTATTTTTGGCTAAAATAAATAAAATACTGCTTCAGTACAAACATGGAGTATAATTTTCTTCAAATGTTGATATCAACCGTTCCTGTATATCCATCATGAGTATAGCAGCATTATATGAGAAAGTTTTTAAATGGAGAGATAAGCGTATAACCCGAACGGGTAGTAAGACGCGGTGCTAAATATTATTATTATTTAAATGGAGAGAAAAAGTTGTCATTAAATTCTAGGACACTCTTTGACAGATATTCAAGAAATTTTGAGGTCACCATGTGAAGTAAATTAAATTTTATATTTGTATTGGAGCAATATTTGATTTATTTTGGTCGAAAAATGTTTAGGCATAAAAAACTGCAAAAACGTTGGTTTTTTCTCGCCTCCCCTACCATCCCACATTAATGCCCTCAAAGATAGAAATCCATCTGGTTCAAATCTGGCGATTAAGCAGGCCATTCAATGGATCGCCCACGACAATCCAGCGTCGAAGAAAACCTTTAATTACTCTAAATCTAAACGTTTCTAGATCCATGTTTATATGCACTTTTCTTAGTGTTTGTTCGATGGGAATTCGTCCCTAGAATATTTGACACCAGTTAATAAACACTCTATGTATGTATACATCATTCATCAGTAAACAAACCTTAAGCGAATATTTCTTCGGGAAACAAGCAAACATTTTATGTCACTCCTCAGATATACAGTTTAAACAAAATTGTTAAAATCATTTTCGAGAAATTAAAAGTTTTCCAAAATCAGTCGTCATTAAACTACCCTTAGACAAATTTTTCACCAGAAAACAAGTAAGAGAATTATTTTTCAAATCAAACACTCCCTAGATATACATTTTACACAAAATCATTAGTACCATTTAAAAAAAATGTAATTTTATGAAACCACTAATTAGTAAACTACCATTAATTTAAGGGATAAGTTCAAAATAATAAAAGTCCTGAGATATAAACGTATAACATTTAAATATCAAATTTGAATACAATCCATCAAACCGTTTCGGATTTAGGCCCAGGGACAAACAGACATGATAAATCAAAAACCTGTTAGATGGTGCAATAAATGTTAATAAACGCTATGGCTTTGTTCCAAAGCTTATTGACTATTTTTCCTTATATTAAAACATGTCTCTATAGTAAATAAAACGTTATAAAATTTCGAAGTATTTACAGATTATCAACCAAACCATCACAAAGAACTGATCCTATTACTCCTCTTGAAATAGTTGACTTCCTATGGAAACGCCATTTCGGTATGTTATAATATATATTCAAAACTGGTATGGATAAAGACAGCTTGAGTAAGGTATTTGTGTTTATTATAAGATATAATAAGTGAAATTTGATTCTATATTATCTGACATTTTTAATACCGTTCTTCTTGAATGCCATTTGGCTGCTCAGCTTTCATAGCTTAGAGTTAGACTATGATGAATAGTTTCGATGTAAAAACATCATCCTCGTGTCTTGACGTGCAAAGAAAATCAAATTAATGCAAAATTAGGCTACAGCCAACAAATCTAATGAAAATAATGGTTACATTTGAAATTGTGACCATGAGAGATATAATCTGACATTGTCACTGAAAAAAGGATGTTAATTTATAGCTATATTGAAATATTAAGTTTTCAAAGACAACTTCTAACGTATAAGCTTTAGTAGATAAATAATTAATTAATAATATAATGGATTAAATAACCAAGCAATTATATCTGTTAGTTACGGTTGAAGCTGCTTCTAAACATCATATTTGTTTAAATTGAAAAATACACCTGAACACGGGAAGTGAACCCGGGACATTTGGCTTAGTACGCCAATGGTCTAACCAATTATCTCTCCAGCAAGCGTCCCGTGGTCAGGGTCATTATTCACCATATTTTAAGGCAGAGTCTGTGAGGGACGTTTGTAAATCGCCATCTACATATGGGTGATCAATTAAGATAACGAGCTATCAGATAACGCAACCACCTTCGACTCAGGATAAAATATGATTGAAGAATGACCCTGGATACGGGACGACTCCTAGATAGCTCAGTGGTTAGAAAACATTGGCGTACTAAGCCAAAGTTCCAGTATTGGGTTCAATTCCTGTGTCCACGAATATAATTAATGATACTTATTATCTTGTGTTATTGAGGATGGATGTTCGTGCCTCCAGTACATGTTGATAAAGAGGCAGGTTTATGTAAGATGTATTTAAGATGTAATGGAGAAAACACTCTCAATAACACAAGGTAATTAAAGCTTGCATAGTTAGAAGTTGTCTATAAGATATTTATATTTAAAAAAATTATAAACTAACATCCTTTCTTCGGTAATATTTTCAGATTATATCCCTCATGTTCCCAACATCCATCATACCCCTTGATTTGCATTGAAATAATTGGCTGCAGTCCAATTTCACAATAAGGCCATTCCACAGCAAAAATGTTATTGCACAATTTTAACGGGTGTTTGATTATAAGCTCTAAATAGTGATTCAATTATTTCAAATCATTACAGTTCACGAGTTATAAAGGCTCAAACTTCATATTTTAGGCTTTTTCCGTACCATTGTTAAGGTTAATTGTACACAATGAAATATTTATAATATTAATATTTTAAATATTACATTCCTTACAGCTCATATAAATGTTTTTTTTTACTAAATTTCAACCACATACATTTATTACTCTACCTTATCAATAGTACAACCCACTTCGGTGGCCATTTAGTCTAAGGCGCTACTCTCACAATAGACTAGAATGCCGAAGATGGGGTGATCGTGGTTCAATCCCAGTCGGGTGCACTGAGGGTGGATTTTCTGAATGGTTTTCCACTTTCCCTCTACGCAAATGCGGGTAATCTTTTTCTAAACTAAGACCTCTTAATCCCAAACACATTAGTGTAATCAATAGACAGGCGTATAGCCCGCATGAGTAGTAAAACGCGGTGCTAAAAAAAGAGCACGCAAAAAGCATAAAATAGCAAGTTTTACCCCTTATAACTCGTGAACCGTAATGATTTGAAATCATTGAGTCACTATTTATTGCTTATAATAACTATATACTTGTTAAAATTGTGATATAAAATGTTGCTGTTGAATGACTTTATTCCCCCCCTTCAATACACAAGGAAGATGCTACTATATTGAAATTAGTCGTCTTCGTCTAAACATAGAGTGGACAGCCCTGTCGCCAATCGCCACAAGCGGTGAATTGGTTATAAAAGTGTGGCGAATTTGCGTTTTCACAGTAAAATAAATCTTTTCCTGAAAACGTGTTCTGATTGTAACTTGATATTTCCTGAATATCTGCATATATAAATTGGATTCATAAAGTCAAAGCACAGATCTCTAATTATTTATTTCAATTTAGAACTGGAGATAAGATGTGCATTAAGTTCACATATTCAGCATTATGTTTCTATAACTTGTCAGACAAATGTATTGTAAAATTTGGCATTTTCAATTTGAAAAATTTTCATCATTTGAATACAAGTAAGTTGTAACAGAATAATCAAACGTGTATACGTTTTGAATAAACATGTTCAATCAGTATGTGTTTTAAATATTGATTGAACAACCTAATTTATCAATATTTACATGGTGTGTCGAGTTTTACTACTCATTCGTCACACCGGTGGCTACATCAAAAAATATGTTGCCCACCTCCGATCTAAACCATGATGATATCTGAGCAGCCAAATGACAAGCAAAGAAAACGGGGTTAAAATTTTCAGATAAGAAAGAATAGATTTTCACTCATTCTTCATTATAACAGACATTAATATCTCATTGCTATAAATTAAATAAAACAGAATTTATTTGAATAAAATACCTTTAAAAGTTAAACTAAACTCTCACAACTCGTGGAGCTATATTATATATTCACTGATGTCATGAGTTGTTTCTTATATATCTAACTACTAGTTATGTTAGATATCCTCGATATATGAAATCTATTTATGTCACTTATGCTGGTACTAACAGTTGGAAAATCAGTTACGGAATATACACATATATCCACACTGTTTGATTTTCAGAATGCTAAGCTCAAGTTTGGTTAACGTTTAAACTTTTTATAAAAACAATAATGGAAATGCGTTTCGTCATGATTCAAATAATTATGATTTATATATATTTGACTAATATTAAGTGTCAAAGTACTTTAGATATACGTTTTGGAAAAAAGAACGAGGAAAAAGAATTTGTCTTGTTTAACAATAATATGTTAGAATATCATTGCCATGAAAATAGTTTTGAAAATATTTGTAGCGGTGTCAAGGTTATTTCTGATTCTAAACAAGTTCAAAAGCTAAGAGTGGGACATGCATTTCAGTATGTGGACAAACATTCATTTTATTACTGTAATCACTTTCATTATTTACTACCCATGCCTATTCAAGAAAAGATAGGACTAAAAATAGAAAATAGATTAGTTTCTTTAGATACGAACTTGTATAGTTCAATACAACCTGTGATTGAATTGTTAAAGTATATCGCTTTAAGATACTTGAGCGCATGTACCTCTGTAATATTGTATGACGACTATTACAAAATGAAAGAAAATCCTTTCTTACAAAACCTGTTCAAGCAATACCCTATATCTTATATACACTATGAAATAAACCAATACAATCAATTATTGGAGAATAAATTGCTTGATGGATTGAGGGGGAAATGTCACAGCTATACATTGATTGTGAAGAGTATCAAGTCAATCAGTTTAATAGGGAAACACAGTAGAAGCCGTGTAGTCATCGTTGCTGGAACCAACAAATGGCAAGTACTGGACTTCTTGTCTTCCGCTTGGTCACGCAACATTGTGAATCTTCTCATATTTAGACATATACCTAGTGAAGAGACATTTCAGGTAAGAAGGTCAAGACAACAACTAGATCTAAAACCAAATTGTATTGTTAAATTGCTTTTTCTTTTTGCAAGTTTGTTAAAATGTGACCACGCACTATACTTGGCACTTCTTATTACCGTATGTCATGGAAAATAAACTTCATAAAGATTTAATTTCTAATAATGTTTAATACACAAGTTTAATTTTATTATATTAGTACATTGTTGGGCAAATGGTTTAATTGCTAATTCTGGTTTTACAGTTGTAGTTTGAGTCCCGAATGGTTGTAGGGTATACCTACTAAGTGTGAGCTTTCCCTAAATTGTTTCTAACTTTACCTCCACTCAAATAAGAGTAAATTTGCTCTCTATTCAACCTTGCTCATTCCAACATCAATAGTCTAATTAAATGCGTACAGTCCAGATGGGTTGTAAAACGCGAAAGTGAAAAAATAAAACGTTTGTTATTTTCACAAATTTACGTTAGAGCTTCCTAATAAATGTGAATGCATTGACTGAGATATTTACAGCACTACTCTATGATAATTGAGAGCAAGTGTTAATAATTGAATACCACCTATTATAGAATCCTTGGTGAAGACTTCAAGTGACACTTTAGCAGGCTCGAGGCATTATTGACCTGGAAACTTTAGTAGGTCATTTAAAAAACAAGCATGAAAATATAGATATTTATACTAATCGGCTATGGTCAATGATACTCTTTAAAAGTGCTACCATAGTGTTGTACTATATAGCTGTTTGTGTTGTGTTACCAGAATAAAGATATTGTCCTTTACACGCATCACCTGTTCGTGGATGGTCTGGGTTCAAGCACGGCCCAAGTTCTTACGGCGTGGCGTCGGGGTGCCCTCACAAGGGCGGTGCCACTCTTCCCAGACAAGATGGTGGCAGGGTTCAATAGGCATCGCTTTGTGGTGGCACTAGCGGAGCAGCCACCATATGTCGTGCGCAGGTGGGGAGTGAAAATTAATAATGATAATAGGTTGCAAAAAGTTGTCCTAATCATAAACTAAATAAATTAACTGATATAAACAACCAGTTATGTTTTCGGAAATAACTAGGTAAACTAAATCGATGGTTGAGGAAGACGTGGATGAATTAGTGGTGAAACATGGACACGCTAGTATAAAGGTCCTCGGCACATCTCACCCGCACAAGTCCTTATCAGATATATTGTTTACCTATTTTTTATGACAAAGAAATAGGTGGCACTGTCTACATGTGTGTTTGTTTAGTAAATATTCAATGATGTCTTTAGCAACATATTATCTTTGGTCAATAAACTATAATAGTTTTTTTTTTGTTAAGTTTATCGGTACTTAGAAAAGGCGTTTGACACAAATGTATGAACTTATGAAATATAAATAGATCCACGTATTGAAAATACATTTGTGAACAAATTTATAGTACATACTGCCATAATTTCATCGTTATATTATTTTAAAATAATATTGTTTAAGAGCACACTTATTTTTGTCAACAGGAAACAGTAGGGCTAATAAGTTACTTCCGGCTCAGAAAATCTAAAATATGGTGGTGCCCAAGGCTATAATAATAACAAAAAAATAAGTGTGCCCTTCAAAAATATTATATAAAAACAATATAACGATGAAATAATAGTAGTGTATTATTATTATTTGTGTATAGAATGTCTAACATAGCATCGGCTAAAGCTATCAACTTTACAACCACTAATTATCCTTGAGTATAAATTACTTCTAGCCTCACAGAGCAATAATTCTCCTGGAAGTATGCATATCAATGATTACCAAGATAACTATAGCTCTGTGTAGTAAAAAAGGATTGCATTGAACCGATCCTTATTTGAGCATCTGATGGCCTGGCCTTGTTCTTCGTTCTACTCTGCCTCTGCTCTTACACCCCAGACTCTTGAGCACTCCATGCCTCACCCTCAAACCCCTCCCTCACGCTTCTTCAGCATATCTTCCTCTGCCAAACTGGCACTGAGTCAGGGCTCCCGGGTTTGATTCCAGACATGATATTATTATCTGTATAATAATGGTTACCAACCTAACAACAACTAGGTTTCAATCAAGCTAGGACTTGTTGGTGGCATCGTTCTTCACTTTACCCTGCCTCTCACCTCCCTACGTCCCCCCGGACTCTGTGCACTCCAGCCTTCCCCCTCCCCCATGATTATTTAGCATAACTCCCTCCAAACTGATAGTTAGGGGTCCTGGGCACGCCTCTAGATATGAAATTACTACGCTGGAAATGTGTATACCAATGGTTACCAGGCTAAGAACTAGGGTTAAATCAAGCTAGGACATGTTAGTGGCCTAGTTTTTCACCATACTTCACGTCTCCCAACTCCTACTCCCCATCGAACAATGTGCGCTCCACCCTTCAAACCTCACACCTTAATCAATTATTCTCGGTCTCTCCTCCAAACAAGAACTGAGTCTAGGGTCCCAGGTTTTATCCTGGCAAAGCTAAAAATTGAAAATACATAAAGTTTGTCACTGAGCCAGCTGTCCCAGTTTCAATTCCCGACGTGTTGTAGGTCTCCTATGTACTACTACAAAAGATTGAATCGTGCTATGGTGAACTCATTCCTCCCACCTGTTCCAATTCACTCAATTTTTCAGTCGCTTTTAACAAAGTTCACTTGTGAGCTCGATAATCTAAACGCTTTTAATATGTATAGGCTTATACATTCTCCCTTTAGGTGGATTAAGTGCTTTCACAATTAACCTTAAACCTCCCTATGCTCCATTACGCTTAATGCACCGTGTAGCCTACCTTTCGGCTCCCATTCGTCGTGACATGACAGCCAAACTCCCACCTGAATATTCACTCTCACTACAAACGCCCACCTATGAGTAATAAAATTGCTGTAGCTTCGTTGAAAAAAAATAACATAATTTTGTATTTGTTCTCTCCAAGTGAATTCTTACGCTTAAAGGCTAAGAATAAATTTCCTAGACCAATTAAAATTTGCCAATGAAAAATATGGAATGATATAGGTTTATCCAAATTTTTCTTCACTCCCCAAAAAACCAATTTCAGATTAAGTTTGTAAGAAAACCTGTTAATATTTCAAATCAATCAATAGCTTATTTCAAGGACTGCATGTAGGCAAACCTAAAACATTCATATATTTAAATATTATATATATGATGTAAATGAATGAGTTTTACAAATGTGGGGATATTGTAGAGGATTCAAAATTGGCACACATTCACTACATAAATATGATAGGAAAAGCCCATCCCATGCACCTTCGACAGTGATAGTGCCGTATGTATGAGGTGGCTGTATATATATATACATATATATATATATATATATATATATATATAGTTGAAAACGTCATCTTCCAACCCAAAAATACCTTATTAAGTTACTTTTGACTATTAGAAAGGTACATTAACTTAATATATACCTAAATATAGATATTTTAGCCTCTTTTGGTCCTGGAGGACCAAGGCAGGAATAAAAAGTTACACAGCATAAAAAAGGGGAATAAATGCAGAGTAAGCCGATAGGACAATACAAACAAATATATTATTATATAATATATTTGCTCATGTTTCTTTGAAACCCGTTCAGCATTATTACGCTAAACAAAACAAAGGGGGGGGGGGGATCACCAGACAATAATTAAAGAGTATTTCCAGGATTGAGTAAAATTCTTAGTTAAATAGGGGATGAGTGAAAACAACATATCAGAAGCTAAATAGTTAAATGCAAGCTAGGTATTATTTATAAACAAGATCAATGTAAAGTTTATTTATAAACTAAAGATATAAATATGATATAAAACACCTCAGGCATTTACCTAGCGATATTATAAAAAAAAAGGACTCCGAATTTATTCAACATTATTAAATTTGCATAAGTCAAGAGGTTTCTAGTACGTTCCACAAGTAAAAGGATTCTGGATATTAAACATTCTTGTATCTTTCAAAAGTCAAAAGGACTTGGAACATTATGTAATTTAGAATTACAGTGGCCGAAACTTAATTTATAGCTTACATTTGTTTTGGAAACACATAGACTTGCCTCAGATAGATATCCTGCCACGAGTGACTTTTCCTCTGACCTCCTGGCAGTATTTATTCAATATACGTTGCTCAGAAAGGGGGGATGTAGGGATTACACACACAAGACGGATACAAAGAGAGAAAATAGAGGGGAAGGGGTAATAGTGGACGGGGAACATGTGAAGAGCAGGCCCTGGAAAACTCCAGAACAGTGTTATTGGCACATACAACCATCTAGCGCCGGAAACGTCGTTTTTCATTTTTCCCGGTGACCTTAGCGAACATACGATGTTGACGTCCTCATTGCCTCGCGCATTCAGTCTAAAAAACACTTTCGCGTTAGCCGGTTTTGTGGTGTGGGAGATAGTCAACTTGGGATGTACACAATGGAATGGAGCACGGTGAGTTATTAGAACACTATACTATTTTGGTTGTGGGGGGATATGACTAGAAATGATTTAGTGTCCAGTTTTTGAAATTCAACGTTGTAGCTCACGAAAAGACGCTACACTATAATATATATAATATGGGTCCATTTTTATATCTTTACAATCACTCCACCATTGTAAAACACATTCAACTACACCTGTCTCTGCACACATATAAATATATTATATACTGGTATGTATATGTATAAATATATATATATATTGTTTTTTAATGGGAAGAGAATGTTGGGAAGACCTACACGCAGATAAGAGGATAATATTAGAATGTACCAGTAAGAGATATGGTGTAATACGGTGGACTGGATAGAACTAGCTCATGATAGGGATATATGGCATTGTTTTGTTTAGCAATGAACCTTCGAGTTCCTAATGCCATAGATAAAAAGAAAGTGAATGAGTTTAATTGCTTATTTAAATACATCTAAATCGTTTACCAAATACATTTGAACTGGGGGGGGGTGTCAAATTATGAATAAAGGTACAAGTACATGGCATACAACAATTTATTTAATAGAGAATATGTTACATATTAAAAAGTAAAACCCTTAAGTGGGTTTCGAGAAGTACTCTCGGCTTGTACAACAAATAGAACGAGTGATCAAAGTAGTAGAGAAAATATGTTTTGATAAGCTTTCTATCTGGCCTGTTACAATGGGCCTAAATGAGATTGCACATGTTAATAGAGATTTACGAGGTAAGATTAGCATTAATGCAATAAGCAAGATTAGGTGGTCAAATTAAAGTAAAAACCTGCAACTAGAGGAACAAGAGAACGAGCTTAGATTAGAAAGTTACAAACTGGCTGCTAAAACTGAGGTCGTTTAGCTAAATGCAATAAAAAAAAGGCAAGGCAGAAAGTAGTTGATGGCAGGAGGTAAATCTATCATCCCATTAATACAAATGTTAACTAATATAGCTCAAGATGTTCCTTAAATATATATATTCATGGTAATTGGCGACTACCCTCTCAAGAGTTAGTTGCCACTTCATTATTGTTTACAAACTGCGCTAACGTCAAGACCACCGGTAGGGGCTGAAAGTGATATCCCTTATTACACTTGAGATATAGATGTCATAATTAGGACAACGTTAAAATAATCATGAGTTCACAAAAATATCCCCCTTATCAAAACTTGTGAGAAAGGTATAAAGTAGAACATAGATGTGTTATTTCGCACAAACTTAAGGAACCAGTCCAAGCGGAATAAAAACTGTCAACTGTTAAATAAAGAGTCCAAGAGGTCAAGCAAGGACATGCCCATCAAACAAGTAATATAGAGAAAGTATAATAACAAATAGAACAAGAGACAATTTGCTGGGAGTAAAGGCCTAATTAGGCCATAAACTGCTAATAGTGAACCCCTATTTTCATGGAGTTGACGTTCCCCGGTAATAGAGACAAAAATTCCCATATAAACTAACAGAACAACTTCAGAGTGATTAGACTTAGTATTCAAAAACCCATAACAACAATAAGTCGTTAAGTGGCAATCAAATAACGGCTAATCCGTTAGGATGCGGCCGCAGTGCAAGTTGTTTATCTGGAGGGTAGTGAGTCGCTAAGCAACCCACTAGCCACGTTTTCGTCACATGCAGCCAGACGGCACCGGCCACACTGGGTCCTCCAACTCACCCAACCAGCCTAGCAAGTCGCCAGGCGTGTAACGAGGGAATCAGTTGTGTTGGATAATTTCACCTAGCCACCACGCATCAAGTTATGGAGGAGCTGCTGATCTCGGCCGTTTACAAGCGGAAAGCGATATGGGACCCGGCAGATGAAATGAGGAAAAATTCTAAAATCCTAAAATCTTTGTGGGCAGAAGTTGCCAAGGAAGTTGGCATTGATGGTAAGTGAAATTTTGTGTTTATTGACTCATTATTTTAATATAAAATAGGGTTTTATGTATAAGTTTTGTAGGGCTTAGATATATTTTTCCGTATTCAGTATAGAATCCTATTATAGAGATCTTTACCACATTAGGCGAAAGAAGTGAATGACATGCAAAGTGTGAAAAAAGTATGCGTGTGTTTATCTATGGGGTTCTCCATAAAACAAGTAACGCTTTTTTATTACCTTTTTAGCCCCCCTACCCCCATGTAACACCATGTAGAATTTAGCCTATCCCCCCGTGTTACTTAACTTTTATCACCAATAATGAATGTCACTATTTCATAGTGAAGTTTTGTGAGACTAAAGGAGGAATTCAGAATTAATACTTCTTAAAATCAATTTTTAAATCGTGAGCATAAATGATTTCAGAGAGTATTATTTTTTATGGATAACTACACATACAAACAGATAAGACAGACACGTACAGGTATACAAAAGTTGAGTTCAAATTCCTCAGGTTTATGAGAAAAAACCTCTGCTATATTTATGATATGGATGCCAGGTTTGCGATCTGAGTAAGAGACTGACGGCACTACTATGTGCTGACTATGATGGCCCTTTTCTATAGTAGCGCTACATGATGATGTTAAAGTGCCCACATCAAATACTTGACGCTGGGGGAAAACAGCTTTCTTAATATTGTGCACGTTTTATGATAGTCATATTATCATCATATAGAGAGATATTTAAATAATTCTTGGTATACAACTTTTCTAAATTATTATTGGATTATTAATATACAACTTTACTTTAATTAACTTATCAATACCTAGACTCATGTTTCATTCCAAGATCGATCCTTGATCCTAGCTTCACTCTTGAAAAAGACTAGATGGCCAATGAAGCAGAAATCAGGGTTCGAATAGCTGTCGGGTGTACTCAAAGTGGCTTTTTCTAAATGGTTTTATAATCTCTTTCCACGTTAATGAGGGCAGATTACCTCTAGAATTCTACCTTCCTCATTTCTATTCCATT
>CABEEJ010010896.1:0-12683 GCA_901482245.1 Timema douglasi | reverse complement strand
AATTGTAGGGAGAACAGTGGGCATTGTACAAAGGGCTGGCTGATGACGCAGAGAAAATTGTAGGGAGAACAGTGGGCATTGTACAATTGTAAAATGAAAGAAGAAACAGTTTTATAGCTAGACCAACAATGCACTACAGTAAAATGAAAGAAGAAACAGTTTTATAGCTAGACCAACAATGCACTACAGTAAAATGAAAGAAGAAACAGTTTTATAGCTGGACCAACAATGCACTACAGTAAAATGAAAGAAGAAACCGTTTTATAGCTAGACCAAGTACTATGTACTGCAGTAAAATGAAAGAAGAAACAGTTTTATAGCTAGACCAACAATGTACTGCAGTAAAATGAAAGAAGAAACAGTTTTATAGCTAGACCAACAATGTACTGCAGTAAAATGAAAGAAGAAACAGTTTTATAGCTAGACCAACAATGTACTGCAGTAAAATGAAAGAAGAAACAGTTTTATAGCTAGACTAACAATGTACTACAGTAAAATGAAAGAAGAAACAGTTTTATAGCTAGACCAACAATGTACTGCAGTAAAATGAAAGAAGAAACAGTTTTATATCTAGACCAACAATGTACTATAGTAAAATGAAAGAAGAAACGACACTACATTGAATAATTTATACTATTTTATATTCAGGACTGATGAATCCGTGCATAATCTAGGGGGAAGGGGGGGTGTTCCACCTCATGCCCCCTCTGTGGACGACCATGTGTACCAAATTTAATTCCTGAGAGGGTTAAACTATTGTACAATAAGAAAAACAAAAAAATTGCTCTCTCACTGTAGCGATTGTCTGCGATTGGGTTAATGGAGTTCCTAGCCTCGAAAATAAGAACTAAAGTTGAACTATCTTTGGTAGCGGCAGGTGACAGTGAGTGAAACTGAAACTGGCCTGATCTGCGCTCAGTCGGACAATGGAAGAATGACAACAACCAAATTTGACGTCAAATGACTTATGATTTATTAAGTTAGGCCTGTTAAAGGATCAAAACACATACAATTGTTCGTCCTGCGTTCACTGGTTTTTGTCATTAAGTCGTTTCAGAATGCCGTGTAAGCCTGGTCTGTTATTCCTGTTCTTGTCCTGTCTACTGTTTGCTGGATCCGTTTTCAAGCAAGATTTAGTTCTCTAAGTATCACATTTTATTTACCGATTTTTACATCATGTAGACAGACCCCTTTTAATTATTTTTAAACTTACTCTACATAAGGCCGTTGTAGTCTAATTATCATATTTTTTTATTACTATTGTGCACTATGCAAGTCTTTGAATAATTCCCGTGTTACATTCATTGATATGATCATTGTTGGCCGTCCTACAAACGGCAGTTTCATGGGTTTTGATCCCTAATAGGTGTGTATATGTAACCTTTTAGGTGTAATTTTTTAAAAAGATGTAATTTATTTTGTCTTGTTTAGCTATCTCGGGCGTTATTGCCATTTTTATTCTAAGACATGCAAAGGTTAATTCTTGTTATCTTGGGTGGTCATTTTATTTCTTTGTTGGCCTTGAGGCCAAGAACCATTGTTATATTTTAAAATGAAAATAACCTTTGCTATATTTTAAAATGCCAAGAACCGTTGCTATATTTTAAAATGCCAAGAAACTTTTCTATATTTTATAATGACAATAACCTTTGGTATATTTTAAAATGTCAAGAACCTTTTTTATATTTTAAAATAACAATAAACTTTTCTATATTTTAAAATGGCAATAACTTTAGCTGTATTTTAAAATGTCAATAAACTTTGCTATATTTTTACATGCCAAGAGCCTTTGCTATATTTTAAAATGTCAACCTTTGCTGTATTTTAAAATTAAAATAATCTTTGCTATATTTTAAAATGCCAAGAGCCTTTGCTGTATTTTTAAATACCAAGAGCCTTTGCTGTATTTTTAAATGCCAAGAGCCTTTGCTATATTTTTAAATGCCAAGAACCTTTGTTATAAACTAATATAGGTATGTAACGAGTGAAATGAGGTGTTTAAAGGGTGAAATGGGGTCTTGGACGTGGACAGACATGAGTGACTATCAATGACTTGTATTCACTGCTACGCACCAACAAGAACTACACTTTGATTAGTATCACTAATATTTGTTATTCAAGAGCCTCCTGTCTTTGGGACTCTGCCCGGATAGACTTGAGATAAATTTCTCGAGTTGAACATCTCGTAGCATCCTCAGGGCCTACTCAGACTTGTGCAACTATGTAACACATAATTATGTACTCAACTTGTTCGTGACTAAGTAAACTCAACAATAGTTTATCCATTCATTGGTTCAAATAATTGTAAGACAAATGGTAAATATGAAGAAATAATATTTCCAAGCGATGGTGTTAAACACGGGGACGTAAGAAGCCAATAGAAACGGTCAATCTTGGTAATGTGACAGTAAACATGGCGAGCTTCCGTGCTCGTCAATCACGTGATAATTCCTACGCACACAACACTAAATGTATTTGAAGTATTCAAAGTCAAACTATCAGTAGAGTAATCAGAGAACTTGAAATGAATTCCCTCCACACAATTATGTTATAATGAATATTATATATTTATAGTTATGTTTCAAGTTTTACACACATCTCTTGATGACATTCATCACAGCAACAATAGGTCAGTTAATTAATTAGAGCTACAGACAGTGGGCTACCAGAGGAACACTGCTCTAAGTTTAGTGCGTTATAGAACTATACTAAATAAAGAAGAGGAGAGACCAAATATCTCATTACCAGCCGGGCCTACTGGGATGTTGATTCAAACACGTTTTTTCCCCCTTTTCCTCCAAATGAATGCTAGTGCAGTTTATTAATTATCACCCTCTTGATAATGTGTCCTTGAATTTGACCACTTGGGTCGCTAATAGCCCGCTTGCTGGTGATATTGTTAAACAAAATAAAATCATAGGTTTAAAAGACAAAGTTGAAATGTAAAATTTAAAATAGATCCCCTGATGCTCGTGAGTCAATTTCCAGGATATTAATAACTATCCAAACAAACGTGATGTCCCGATCCAGGTGGTAGTTATCTACAGAAATAGTTATTGTTTGGGTTGATCTGTTCTCAGGCGCTATAGCCTGTACATACTATTAACTATTACTAGAATTTCTATTGCAACAGATACTACTAATTTAAACAAGAATTTTAGTAATAATATATTCATAATATTGACGTGATTATTTAAACATTAGATTGAGTAGTAAACAAATAAATTCAAATATTGAAGTATATCGTGGTTTTTTTCACTTTTATAAGAAAACGACAGTTCTGTAATTGTCGATTTTTGAAAATACTAGGCGCTCTAAACAAAAACATAAATCACACAGCTAGGTTTATAAAACCTATCAATTTAGAGCCTGTCACATTTCTTACCAACATCCTATTTTATGTTTTCATCGCATCTTACTAACCATCCAGGCTAGTTTACTTTAAACAATGGGGTGGGTTTGAGGAAAGTACAATTGAGATACAAGGAACTTGCATTTGCTTGTAAGGAGAGTTGTGAAACAATTTATTAAAATTCACCCTTTGTTCAACCAGTCAGAATTCAAACCCCCTCCTGTTCGTCAGCGACAAACAAACTAAACAAACTTGATATGGTAATGATATTAGTTTGGATTAATCTAAATTATGTAAAAAGTCATGGATGAAGGTAATTTTTCTTTAAAGTAATATAGGTAGAGTATCCTTTTAAGATTCATCCATGAAGAAACACTCGCTTCTCAGAAATAATGGGTAAAGGATTTCACCTTTAAAATATATTTTATACCATATTTCCTGTTAAAAGAACAACTGCGCAGTAGAGCCTATTTGGCGAAGACGCCATATCCCCTATACCAATAAGAAGCTAGCCTTCACAATACCTGTCGCCAGGACTCTTTCTATTAGTTGGATTTTACACTGTTGATGAGAGGAGAAAAAGGCAAGGGGTATGTCATATATAAACTGTTTGTGTGTATGTTTAAGGCATATCCGGGATCCAAACCTCTACAACGAAATCCCACCCACGCACAAGTCAGTCAAAGCCACACACTGGCAGTCACAGTCTAACACAATATAAAATAACTTACATTAATATCACAAGTGTTGCAGTGATATAAAACATTTAATTGGAATATGTATAAATAATTAACAGGTGTCATTTAAATAAACCGTGTGTGAATAAACAGCCATTAACAGTTCTCTTTCTTACATTTTATTAATATACCGTTCTAATTAGTGCTCGAACACGGAGCTATAGACAGCTGGTTAAACGGTATCTTTTCCGTACAGTGATAATAGGCACTCGATCACGGAGCTATAGACAACCTATAAATCATCACAGCATTATTAAATCAGGGAATCAATCCGTAGTGTTTCAATCGACGCCCAAAGCGGGGTGATTGATTCCATAGTGTAGCAATTGACGCCCAATATGCGGCTTCATTAATCAAGTGTTACAATATTTAGTCCGTGTTCACACCTCTGTAGGTAATATTTACCAGTAGTTCTCACCTATGTAGGTAATATTTGCGGCTCCATCAATCAAGTGTTACATATATTTAGTCCGTGTTCTCACCTATGTAGGTAATATTTGCGGCTCCATCAATCAAGTGTTACAATATTTAGTCCGTGTTCACACCTATGTAGGTAATATTTAGTCCGTGTTCTCACCTATGTAGGTAATATTTAGTCTGTGTTCTCACCTATGTAGGTAATATTTACCAGTAGTTCGCAGAGCGTAAAGGTATGTCCGGTCATTTAGCGTAAAACATACAAAACTGTTTTTACAAACATCGGAAAATGGTGAAAAGATTCAAGAAACATTTAGAAATAACTGATAATCGCAATGACTAATGCGTTGAGCTAACCCCAGCTGGGTATACTGGAGGTACCTTTTATAAAATATTGTTCCTCTCTCCCTCCATTTAAATGTAGGTAGGCATAAGACGTGTAGAAAACCTATATAAACAAGACACTTGTCGCAGACATGTAGCGAACCTATATAAACAAGACACTTGTCACAGACATGTAACAAACCTATATAAACAAGTCACACGTCACAGACATGTAGCAAACCTATATAAACAATTTCTTATGGTGAGCTCTTAGGATTTAAAATGGCGGCCTGTTTCTAAGATGTTAGCCCTGACTGACAACGTATTGAATACTCTCCGTTATCTTGGAAACCAAACAATATCATTTAAAAAAATCCTACATACATTGTTCACTTTGATATAAAGAGTTGTATCGATTATTATAATGTATAATTACACGAATGGTTATTGAGATATAAGACCAGAAATGTTAAAAAAGTATTTTTCGATCTACTAAAAATATTATGAAACTTATTATCTCATAAAAATGAAGGCATTAAGCAACTTTATGTCAATATAAGAGTTGTTCCTCGGCTAATTATCTTTTAGTTTCGTAACTATTATTTGGGGTATGAAGACATCATCTAGAGCCGGTAAACATACTCGTGTAATGATTGGTCAACGCGCCACCGAAGCGTCTTTAAATCAGAAACTAATTATTTTTGGAACATCGCTAGAGGCAAGAATTATATCTTTAAAGCATTAATTAATCTCTTATAACAGTTTTTATTAATTACTATTATTTTTTAAGCTGGTAGGCCCAAAACATTTGTTATTATAAATACAATCTGAAGTTAACTTGGTGACACTAAACTATTCTGGACTGTTCTGGAAGCTGGTATAATGGTCTATCTTAATAAATATTTATAGAAACAGAACTTTACATGATATAGAAACTATATTTAAACTGTTCTATTAACACATCTCAGTAGCGTTAGTAAGAAAAACAACAAAAAACCTGGTGGAACGCAACGCAAAGACGTTTAGCATACTTATTTATGTCATTCTTCAGAAATCGTGATATTTGTTAAATACTATTTATAAAATAATGATCATGATTAAAATCCGCATCAGAGGAAATAATTATTCACCACTTAATAATTGATGATGCATTGACGCGTTATTAGAGTGTTAACAAAAAATAAGGCAGATATGTCTTGTGACTTATTTTGTGCATGCGTATTGATATCTGTCTTTTGTGCATATTTTACTGGAAGAGAGGCCATCGTTTTGCACGTCCGTAGTTTATGTTAAAACATGTAGCTACCCTGTAATTCCTTGAAAGCACCCATGTGTCCCTATATTACATAAAAATAGTAAATATTATGCAATTGTTGTTAAGAATCTCAGTATCGCGTGAAAAATAATAAGAATAAAACCCAGCGTTGTACAAGAACTCCTAGAAAAACTATGCCCTGGTTATTTTGGCCACATTTATTACGCGCGTTGTCTTTCTGCACATATTAAGTAAGTTTCCAGTAAAATCTCCAGCAATTGAGCAATTTTCAGCTGGAAATGTCATTTTTGAAATTTAGCCATTAACCATACATACGATGAGCAGAGTACCCTAATGATAGGTGCACTGTTGTAGGAAGTTGAACGTGTGGACTCTCTGAGATATGCACAGGTTCTCTGGATAGTGTAACATTATGGTAAACATGATTGCCCCCCCCCCCCCTTCNCCCCCCCCTTCAATATTTGGGATCTACTGTGGAAACGAGTCTCACAAGAACCTAGTAAATGATACAGCAACTATAATCACCATGAGAATGGACAATGTATGGGATTTACACCAACGACACTCTCAAGAAACTAGTTCAAACTAAGAGAATATCTGAGATATGATGACGCCAAGTTTCGGAAAATGCCCCCTTGCCAGGATTTCGGGCAGGTTTTCTTAGGAATCTTGACAATAAACAGGATCGCTGAATATGCAGTGAGTTCTCTCAGCCCCCCACAATTGATGACAAATGTAAGAAGCGATTATATCCTTATTGGTGATAAGACTTCGCTAAAGACCTCATTTAGTAGTCAGGAAGTGGTAGTAGATGGGGTGGCGTTTCGGTGCCCCACTTCCTCCAAAGGGTCAAAAAACTTTTTTCCCAGTGATGTAATCATTGCGTGTTATGTCGCAACAGTACCCCCGGGTTTTCCCTGGTGACTGGCACAAGTTTGGCGTCTTGACAAGTCAAGCCCCCTCGATCTGTGTGACGTAATCATTACGTGTGATGTTGCAACACATCCCCCTGGGTTTTCCCGATGACTCATAACTGGCACCAGTTTGGTGGATTGACAAGACAGAAATAGAACACGACCTTGAATTATGTCGCAACCTTCCCCGACAATGGGTTTTCCCTGATGAATGGCGCCGGTTTGGCGGCTCGACAAGACGAGTCGAGACAGGAATAGATCGTGACATTGAAACCTTGAATTAGCACAAGAGGTCATTGACCCTGTTCACATTTGGTGACAGTTTGATGACTAGACAAGTCTAGACACGTATCTACGTTTAAGGGGGACAGAAAGGTTTTGCGTGAATAAAACAAGATATTACAAAACATATATTTATTAAACATTAAATGTTTTACAGACATATATTAAACGTTTCACAGACATCATACATTATATTTATTATACACTTTTACAGGAATTCTGCGTATCTTCGTTCATACGTTTTTCTACAGTGTCTCTGAGATGCGTTAGTAAAATTGTTTTTAGTTCACAATCCAGCATGTAATAGTCCAAACCGACGACTTGAAGTGTATAGTAGGTAGCGCTGATAAGGTCCATGTTTCTGATCTGCGTTTCCACCGTAGGCTGTTCTAGGTCGATGACATCCGTTGATTCTGTTAGCATGTCGCATACATCCACGACGAGTGTGTCGCTCAAATATTTGCAATAGCGTGCGACGGGTGTCGACCACATATCTCGTCAGTTGACGGTAACGTCGATGAGGTCCCACACATTACAAAGACTGCCCAGCTAGGTGATAGATAGAAGACCCGTTTGAGTCCGACGTACTATTTCTCACTGATGACAACCATACGGTCACCACACATGCGTCTCAGAGAGATTTCATGATTAGTCATACTAATCTTCTGAGGAGGTTGCGTGTTGATGAAAAACTTTGATATGACCGACTTGAAGCTGCCCAGTTCTTGCCACTCTGTACGGTTAAACACAGCACAGTTACCTCCACATTTTTCTAGCTGGACATAGGGCGTAAAGTTGTTCTTGACTCTCATGCTGACGATGACTCGCTTGGCATCGACTTTGTACAGGGGGAACAAAGTGTTGAAAATTCTGGTAATGGCGAGCGGCTTCACCGGCTTTGCTTTGTGGGTGCAAACGTCTTGAGCTTCTATGATTTTTGTTCACTTCGACGACTGTCGTGGTTATGGTCGGAACGCCCCCGGGACGCCCTTTTTACAGGCACAAGCTGATTGGACGCAGCCTTTTGAGATGCTGCTCAATTACAACAGTGAAGCCAAAATAACACATTTAACTTGTGGTCTGTGGTTCGCAGACAGCCCCGAACCCTTTGAGAAGGCTGACGCTGGCAACAAGGGATTTGAGGCCCGTACCAGTCTCGCCGCTAAAAGGGAGACGGTGAATCTGTTGGTGTATCTACATGGTGACGTGTTTAACCAAGAGAAATACCCTTTAAGCGGCACTGAACTCAGAGTCAAGTTGGTCCGTTCCAGAGATGGGTTTAGTCTTATGGCGGTCCCTGAACTCCCTCACTTTAAGGTTCACATCGTTGAAGCCGGCCTTCTAATGCGACGAGTCAATGTAGCACCGTCTATACTGTTGGCACATGTCAAAATTAAACGTCACTCCCACACATTAGCCCATCACCCGCGTGGAGGTAAAAACATTCACTATTTCTACGGGTGTGCAAGGGAAATCACTGGACAACGTATTCACCGGACAGTTTCCCAAACGATGCATCATGGGATTTGTATCAATTGCTGCGTTCAATGGAGAATCCACCAAGAACATGTTCAACTTCGAAACCTACGGCATTAACCATTTATCGCTGTACGTGGACGGGGAACAAGTGCCGTCGAAACAACTACAGACCCATTTTTCAAACGGACAACATGTCATGTCCTACCACACGCTGTTTTCTGGAACGGTTATCCATTTCATGAACGAAGTTAGCGACATCATACGGGAAGCCTTCCTTTAGGTATATCATCTCATGGCTTTCGATCTCACAACAAATCTGTCCACCCACATGACATCGTATTGAAATTTGACGAGGCATGGCTTCCTGAGCATCGGATTGAGCCTCATCACAGCTGTCAACGAAACCGTCAACTGAATCGTGTACTCTGAGTTTGCCAACATCATCCCCATTGACAAGGACAGAAACGTCATAACCGAATATGGGAGGTAATATAAACGTATTTCTGCCGCTTACCCTAATCATTTAAGCCATGGACGTTATTGTGGATTTCCAGAGCTTCATAGATGACAGCAAACAAGTTTATCGTCAAGAAACTGAGTGTTTTATCTGTATGGGGTACATTACTTCAACATTGGGTGTTAAAACCCCCATACGCTATCGAGGATCTTTCAGATGCCGCTAAAAAGCAGACCGACTATATCGTTAACAAACTGCACGGTATTCCCTGGGATAGTGGTTATGTGGATTACACCCTGCTAGAATCCCTCATCTCCCGTGCCACAACGCGTGCAGAAACCGTCTACGTCAAGGGGGCAGAAAAGAAAAAGTGTCTATTCAAATACACGTCTACACCCATCGTAGATCTGTAAAACAGAGGTTGTTCGTCTTTGAAAACCCTTAAATTGGGCCGCACCATGTGCATGGCACATAGTTCTGTATGGAATTTCTGTTCGGCCTCCATCGTTTGGGGACTTTGAGATTGGGTGATTGAAGATGGACATGCACACTATAGGACATGCGCTGAAAACAAACCCATGGTTACGTTCTGTAGGGTCGGGCTTTTCCCCGGCTGATCAACAACTACCCGCAAAAATAGCTTGGCCTGACGCTCTAGTCATCAACACTGATCCACACACCAAGCCTGGGACGCATTGGGTCCCCATCTTTATAGACAAGAATGGCGTGCGAAAATATTTTTACAGTTATGCTTTTCTGCCCCATATAAATTCACATCAGGAATTTATACGCAAAAACACTTCCCGCACGTTCCATAGAACGCTACAACTTCAAAGCATTGCCTCAGACGTTTGCGGCCATTAATGTCTCATGTACCTTATCTATCGCACCCAGAACATAACGATGGAAACTTTCCTAGCCCTATCCTCGCCCATCAATCATACAGTCAACGACGCTAAGGTGGTGAGATATTACAACACATTTTTCAAGACTGTAGGGTCCTGCCGCCCCTCAAGAGGTTCCGTCATATCAGCTTGTGCCCGTAAAAAGTGCGTCCCGGTGGCGTGCCGACCATAACCACGACAGTCGTCGAAGTGAACAAACATCATAGAAGCTCAAGAGGTTTGCACCCACAAAGCAAAGCCGGTGAAGCCGCTCACAATCACCAGTAATTTCAACACTTTGTTCCCTCTGGACGGAGTCGACGCCAAGCGAGTCATCGTCGGCATCAGCGTCAAGAACAACTTTTTCACCCTATGTCCAGCTAGAAAAATGTGGAGGTAACTGTGCTGTGTTTAACCGTACAGAGTGGCAAGAACTGGGCAGCTACAAGTAGATCATATCAAAGTTTTTCAGCAACACGCAACCTTCTAAAATATTAGTTTGACTAATCATGAAATTTCTCTGAGACGCATGTGCGGTGACAGTATGGTCGTCATCAGCGAGAAATAGTACGTCGGACTCAAACGGGTCTTCTATCTAGCACCTATCTGGGCAGTCTTTGTAATGTGTGGGACCTCATCGACGTTACCGTCAACTGACGAGATATGTGGTCGACACCCGTCGCACGCTATTGCAACGATTTGCTCGACACACTCGTCGTGGATGTATGCGACATGCTAACAGAATCAGCGGATTTCATCCATCTCGAACACCCAAGGTTGGAAACCCACATCAAAAACTTGAATCATATCAGTGCTTCCTACTATACACGTTAAGTGGTCGGTTTGGACTATCACATGCTGGATTGTGAACTAAAAACAATTTTACTAACACATCTAAGAGACACTCTAGAAAACGTATGAACAAATATACGCAGCATTCCTGTTAAAGTGTATAATAAATATTATATATGTCTGTGAAACGTTTAATATATGTCTGTAAAACATTTAATGTTTAATAAATATATGTTTTGAAATATCTTGTTTTATTCACGCAAAACCTTTCTGTCCCCCTTAAACGTAGATACGTGTCTCGTCTTGTCGAGCCGCCAGTCATCAGGGAAAACACACTGCCGGTGAAGGTTGCGACATCATTCAAGGTCGTGTTCTATTTCTGTCTTGTTGCGACATAGCACGCAATGATTACGTCACCGGGCAAAAAGTGTTTGGACCCGTTGGTGGAGGTGGGGTACCGAAACGCCACCCCATCTACTATTGTTATACTACATGTACTCGATGTTCCACATCATGGTGAGCTTCTTCTGTTGTATATGTGCTGTTGGCACATACCTGGTAATACTAGCAGTATCTTATTGCGTCCAACTGAAGAGTATTGGTCTCAAAAGTCAGAGGATATTCTTTATAATTGATAACAAATGGAGTTTCGTGGATTCTCACGCCGTCACTCAAGAACTAGATGAGTATAAGTCCAAAGCTTTGAGATGTTTTCATGCATTTCCCGGGAGTGATTCTATCTGTTCCTTCTCATCTTTTAAAGAAAGAATCGGGCTTGGAATAGTTTGATGAAGTTTGGCAGCGAGAATGAAGCATTCTCACGAATCGCATAATCTGTGGCTTGCTTGAGTGAACCTTCCCGCATATATCGGTTGATTAAAATCTTGAATATACTGAACTATGGATTGATGAAACACGTAAAGTTATTTTACTGTCTAAAAACATATCTTTGGGTAGTATTGCTCCATGTCAATTTATGTGATCAAGCAGGCGAGGATTTTACCAGTCAACACCGGTCTAGGCTCCCCCATGAATTGTGGATGGGAAAATGTTTGTGGAACTCGAGTCGAAAGTGGATATCTAGGCCTGTTTGTTAAATGGAGAGCATGCAGGGTTTTGTTGCATGAGAGTTTGCACCTGAAAGTCACTCCTCATACCTTGCTACCTGGCCGACACATCCTGTAGTGACTGATCGTAGCATAAATATAGCCTACTTCGGTGGCCACATCACTCTCATGGTAGACTAGATTGCCGATCACAGGAAGATCGGGGATCGAATCCCGGTCAAGTGTATTGAGTCTGATATTTACAAAATGTTTTTCAATCTCCCTCCACGTAGAGGTGGGTACACTTTTTCTAAATTCATCGTTCTCCATCCCTAGCTCAATAGTTTAATTAGTACAAATACGCATAACCTTAATAGGTAGCAAGTAATAAATATGTTGTGCTCATATAACGTTGTAGCCTCATATTACTGATATTGTAGCCTGTTGTGTAATAATACAAACTTGTTTCTAGTCATAAATACAACATAATATATTGTTTTTAAATTATTTTCGTACATTCCTAAAACGTACATTACTTGTTTAATTGTAGCTATAAACTTGTCACAATAATAGTTTTCAGACAATTTAGGAAAGGTATATTTAGTATACTAATATTGGATGCATATTATTAGCTAAGACAGGCCTAGCAAGCCAGTAGTGGAAACACTGTCCCAGACCACAGGCCCAGCAAGCCAGTAGTGGAAACACTGTCCCAGACCACAG
>CABEEJ010010895.1:0-12686 GCA_901482245.1 Timema douglasi | reverse complement strand
TTATTTTATTTTTAAATAAAATAGTTCTTTCAAACTCTCATACATTTTTGTGTGTTTATAGTAGGCCTACTTTACAAACTTACTTATATTCCATTCTCCTCGTATATTCATTTATTATATATACAGCTTTAAAAATAGTACCTATTTATATTACATATACGTTTACAGCACGGTAGTGCACTTATAAAGTATGATGAGTGTGGACAAGTTTTTAGTTTGAGTGATGACTTACAGCGACATGTTTCCTCACATAGTCGTGAGGTGAAGTCATTCGAGTGTGATAAATGCAGTCAAATATGTTCACGGCGGCATAGTCTATTACGACAGAAACTAAAGAACTGTACTGCAACAGGAGAAACTTCACTGGTGAATGTTGCCAACGTTTCAAAGTCAAGAGAGCAGGGATCTATTGAGAATCTCGATATTGATCAAGATTACGACCCCTGTATTTTTCAGAAGCTTTGAATGGTACAGTCAAAATCATCAAGATCTCTCCCTCAAAAGACTCGCTATTTTTAGTCTTTATTAACTTAAATTAAAGGGAAGTTGGAAACAACGCTTTCCCAACAACTTAGTGTAATGGGTAATCTAAAATGGTATACATCTGCCTGTGTAGAGTACTCTCGTGTTGGAGGGAAGGGAGATGAAACAATCACCCCTTACTTTCGCAATAAGTGTATCGTCACTCTAAGTCCTGACGCATTAAAATCACAGATTGAGGATCCATGCACTTACACGATTGAAGCAGCTTCTTCTTTCCACCACAAAGAAAGTGGTTGGTCTGAGGATCTTGTGAAATGCTCAGAACCTAAATTAGCCAAATATATTCCTTTGGTTGCTTTCAGCTATATTCCATTATCAGGAGAGTTGAGAAATAAACTCGCCCTAATTAATATAAGAAATTGCTGACAGTAAATGTTTTCTTTGGTCTGTGCTAGCATTTCTATACCCAGCTGACGAGAACGCTAATCGAGTGAGTAAGTATATATCACTGGAAGGCAAACTAAATATGGTTGGTATTGAATAGCTTGTGCAAATACCACAAACAGCTAAGTTTGATAAACAAAATACTGTATATATTAATGTGTATGTCTACCAAGGGGAAATATTCCCTTGAAGAATAACTAAGGTTAGTCGTGAAAATCACGTGGATTTGTTGTTTCTTTCAAATATGGATGGGGGACATTATTGTCTTATTAAGAACTTCAGCAGATTGCTAAACTCACTGACCAGACACTATGGTGAATCATACTATTGCAAATATTGCTTGCATAGATTTTCTAAGGAAATTCTCAGGGATTAACATTGTGAGCGGTGTGCTGATTTCGATGCTTAAAAAATACAGATGCCCGAGGAAGATGATAAAATATTGAGATTTTCGACATATAAACATATGCTAAAAATTCCGTATGTGATCTATGCAGATTTTGAGTGTTTTAATATTAAAATATCAGGGTGTGCACCTAACCCCCATCACTCATCAACTACAAAAATTAGAAGCATACGCCATCAGGATTTGCATATATAATAGTCGATTCCGAAGGTAAATGTGTGAAACCCCTGTTGCCTATAGTGGTGAAAATGTTGTGGGTACCTTTCTTCATAAACTTGTTGATCATTGAGATGAAAAATGTAATCCCTATGCGCATCACCCCTGAGTAAGAAAATGAACTTATTTCGGCTAGCGTATGTAGTATCTGCGGGAAAGAGTCGAGTAAAGACCACGTCCGTCATCACTGTCATCTTAGTGGGGTTTATCGGGGTGCAACTCATAGTAAGTGCAATATTCAGCTTCAATATACCAAAAGAATATCCGCCATATTACATAATTTAAAAAATTATGACGCTCATATTATTATGCAGAAAATTGGGGATTTATTAACTTGTTCCAGTTTTAAAGCACATCTCTTGAAAAATTGGTTGAACATATGTTGCATGATGGGAAAACTAAATTTAAAATACTCCATGAAAATAACCCTTTTGATAAAGTAGATCTTCTGCTACAAGAAGGTGTGTTCCCTTATGACTACATGGATTGCAGCAGTAAATTGAAAGATAGTCAATCACCACCAAAATCCGCATTCTATAATCAGATGCGCCAAGAAAATATTTCAGAAAGTGACTACGCTCATGCTAAATGTGTAGGCAAAATTTGAAATGAATGCTATGGAAGATTATAAAAATGTATAAGTTTTAAGTGATGTTCTATTTTAACAGGCGTCTTCGAATACTTTCACTATTTAGGTTTTGAGTACCTACTATAAATTAGACTGTCTACATTTTTGCACAAGCCCTGGACTAGCATGGGTGGCATTTTTAAAGATGAGTAAGGTTGAGTTGGCGTTACTAACTGACATTGAAATGCATTTATTCATTAAAAAAGGGATACGTGGTGGGGTGTCTATGATTTCTAATAGACATTCTGAAGCAAACAACCCTGATATGATGGCTTTTAACCCTGAAAAGGAGGTGAAGTACATCACATACTGGGATTGTAATAATTTATACGGGAATGTTATGCCTGATTACCTTCCTCAGAGTAATTTTAGTTGGTTTAACAAGACTGAAACAGCAGAGCTCAATATACTTTCAGGTGCTGATGATAGTCCTGTGAGCTATATATTAGTAATAGATCTAGAGTACCCGGAAGAAATTCATGACAATCACAATGACTATCCACTTGCTCCTGAAAAAGTCATAGTTACTCCAAAGATGTTATCCCTATTCTCTAAGTATATACAATCCAAGATGAACTTTCCCACCGGCGGGAAAACAGAAAAGCTAGTGCCCAACCTAAACAGTAAACAAAATTATGTGGTACACTACCGTAATTTAAAACTATATATGTCCTTAGGTATGAAGCTTCAAAAGATACACCGAGTCCTAACTTTCAATCAGAGCGCTTGGTTGAAGCCATATATTGATTTTAATACTTCCCGACGAAAAAATGCAGTAAATGGATTTGAAAAGGACTTTTTCGAACGCATGAACAATGCAGTATTCGGGAAGTCGGTGGAGAATCAAAGGCATCGTGTGGATGTTCAATTACTAATTACAAAAGGCTGAAGGAGTGTATTGCTTCACCAGCATTTATTGCTTATACAATCTTCACGGAAGAGTTAGTTTGGATTCACATGAGAAAAATAAACCTACTTTTGAATAAGCCTATCGATGCAGGCTTTGCAATCTTAAATATAAGCAAGGTTATCATGTATAGCTTTCATTATAATTATGTTAAAAGGAAATATGGACAAAATGCAAAGCTCTTATTCACAGACACAGACTCCCTCTACTACGAACTGAAAACAGAAAATGTGTGTGTGGATATGTTTGATAATATAGACCGATTTGACACTTCAGACTATCCAGAAACACATTTTTTATACAGTGCGTGCAATAAAAAATCTCTGGGTGAAATTAAGGATGAGATGAATGGAGAGCGTATTTGAGAGTTTGTGGGACTTCGACTGAAGCCTTACTCTATTCAAAAGGAGAGTCTTGAGGAGAAAAAAGTAGGTAGAGGTGTGTCAAAACAACTCTCAAAAATAAAATTAAACATGATCATTATAAAAAATGTTTAAAACAGGGGATCTTACACTACACCAATATGTCTATAATAAGAAGGGAGAAACATAAATTGTACAATATATCCTTGAATAAACTTTCACTTTCCTGCGGGGATGAAAAACGATATATTTTAGATAATGGATGCGACACTCTTGCATACAGCCACTATAAAATAAGATAAATGTGTTCACCAATGGAGACATAAAAATACATTCATGCTTTATGTTTTGTATGTAAGTATATTGAAAAGGGAGTCTGTGCATTAAACTTTGTAATAAATATTTTATTACGTAAAAAGCTCGAGTGCTTGTGAATATCATAGCTTGATTTCATCAGGCGAAACAGCACGGCTTTATAAAAATTAAATAGCTTAGTCAAAATTAATTATAGGTAGAAGGGGACGTTACTCGCTTCCGCATAGTGCCTCCTGGGAAACGTTTTAATAAACGGCTAAACTAGGAACACCCAATACGTAGTAATATTATAGTAAAATGTTTTTGTTTAGTGATATAAAAAAGTTTTATCAAATTAATGGTGTAGCTAATTTATAAACACCTGGTTTTCCCCCTCCATCCCTCACCAAATATTTTTTCCTGATCCTCCACTGATCAACGCTTTTATTATGGGAGAAAGTGAGCCACCTCCCCCAGTCAAGAGAAACAAGGTGGGAGAAAGTGACCCAACTTCTCAATGTTAACCTTATGGGAGAAAGTGAGCCACCTCCCCCAGTCAAGAGAAACAAGGCGTGAGAAAGTGACCCAACTTCTCAATGTTAACCTTATGGGAGAAAGTGAGCCGAAACTGTCATTTGAGCCACTACTGTCATTCACTGAAGCAGAATACATGGCCCTGTCATTCAGTATACAGGAAGCCCTATGGCTTCAGAAATTACTGATTTTTGTTCACACAACACGTCAGATTTATAATAACACAATACACAATACATTTATCAGCTTCTACTTACATTTTAAAACTTAGATATAAATTAAATATATTTTAAATAATTTGAGCGCACAAGTTAGACAAAACATTTTATTCAGAGTCAAAGTTACAAGTAAATAAAATAATGTTGAGAAAAGCCTAAAGTGCCCACACTGGTAAACCACAAGCTTTCACATGAAAATACTAATTCTATTGTTTGATTCGCCTGTATAATAGTGTTCTTTGTGCGTGAAATAGTTCTGACTCAAGGGCTATGTGGGCAAACGTTAAGTAGTAGGGCAGTTACATGCCTGATTATCTTTCGTAGAAATCTTTTGTCGAGTACCCACATACACTGCCCAGTAGCCCTCCTCGCCCGCTTCATGGCACACCTCTTGAAGCAAACGTTAAAATCGCGTTTCCAAGTATATGTAAAAATAACTTCACAAAATATCGACTGTGAATTTAATAAACTATCATTTAGAAGTTTTAAGACGCTACACTCCCGATTTGAGGTAATATGGGGAGTAGAGAAAATAATTAAGATGGCCAAACCGAGGCTAATTAGTAAAATGCATATCAACCATGATAATTAATTGCTCATAATTTTTAAATCATTTATAAAACAAATATTTTTAAAATCAAACTTAGCTCGGTACATTGTGTACGTCCATGTGTGTGGGGAGGGGGGAAATAGGGAGCAAGTTTACTCAATCATTTAGGCTTTTTACAATAAATGTTGGTAATATTACAATGCCTTATTTTCAATAGTATGCCCGCTTTAAGAAAATACCTATTTCTCTTCATTTTTAAATATTCTTCTTATATTGTTTAATGATATTAAATATACAGATAAATGGTTCAAAATGAGCACTATAGGAGTCAAACACGAATTCCTTCAGATGTGGTAAGCTAGTTAATAAGAATGGTGCCTTGCTGCTCTCCAACTCTAGTACAATAGTTCCCAACCAAGTGCCGTGATCCTATTTGGGGTCATGGTGTGGTTTGGGTGTGGCCACGGGACTTGTTGAGCGTATAATGTTGACCATTACAACTAATAAGTTTTCTCATAATGTACAAATAAAAGATTTACAACCACTCCAATACAGTTATAACCTAGATACCCCAACAAGAAACAACACAACCACAATGATATACCAAAAAACACAATTGAAATACTGATGCCAACCATAGAGCATGAACAGTTTGTAAACATTCCCCTTCACTGCATAAAATGTACACAGTAGTATGACCAAACATCCCGCCCACCTTGAAAGAATACTTTCAATGAAACATAAAAATAATAAAGATATTAACTAAACAAGTGAAATGAGTTAAGCAACAGTTGGCTCGAAATAAAAATAAAGTACATCATTTTTACACACAAACAGAATACTATAAAACACAAGTCTGCACACATCTATGCTGAGTTTTCTTCCATTGGAAGTGGACATAGTTTTGTGATGGCTCTCTTCAGCGAGCCACCTGCGGTCCTGAGAGTGACCATACGAACGATTCCATCTGTGCTAGGATGTAGTTCCAGTACTCGGCCAAGTTTCCAAATGATCGGGGGGGAATTGTCCTCACGAAGGAGAACCAATGTTCCCACTGGGATGTTGTGGCCATGTGTTCTCCATTTCTTCCGCTGCTGGAGTTCGGCTAAGTATTCCTTGGACCACCTGGCCCAAAGATGCTGAGAAAGTTGTTGTACATGCTGCCAGCATGATAGTCGATTACTTTGAAGTAATGCCAGATTTGGATCTGGAGTGGTCACCAGTGAGTGTCCTATATATAAAAAAAACGAGCGTGGTTAAGAACAGAAAGGTCGGAAGGATCACTGGACAGTGGTGTTAAAATCGTGTATAGCTTTTCATATGTAAGCATGGCCTTTCCCAAAATTCTGTTCAGATGATATTTGACCAGCCTAATTCCTGATTCCCATAAGCCACCGAGATGTGGCGCTATTGGAGTTATAAAATGCCATTCAATGATGTCTTTGGCTAGAGTGAATGTCACTTCCGTTTGATGGCCACCAGAAGTAATTAGATTGCGAAGTTCCAGAAGTTCATTGTTTGCTCCGACAGAATTGGTTGAGTTGTCAGAATAAATGTGAAGACATTTGCCTCGCCGTGCCATGCATCTTCGCAAGGCTGCTGAGAATGATTCTGTAGTTAGATCACTCGTTAATTCAAGGTGAATAGCCTTGCTAGCGAAGCATATAAAAAGAGCTATGTAACTCTTTATTTTTTTCGCTCCTCTTCTTCTGCTCTGTAGTATTTGTATTGGACCATCATAGCCAATTCCTGTATGCAGAATTGGACGAGAGGATTCTACTCTGCTCTTGGGAAGTTCTACCATAATTTGTTGTACGTTTCTGGACTTGACCTTGAAACATTTAATACAATTGTGCACAATATTCCTGCATAAGTTTCTATCATTGAGTGAGCAATACACTTGTCTTAGCGCACTGAGCATTGCTTGTGGCCCAGCATGAAGTTGTTTCAAGTGTTCATAGCTGGCTATTAATTCTGTCAGCTTGTGTCCCTGAGGTAGCACAATTGGATGCTTCTGATCTGGTGTGAGGTTGGATTTTTGCAAACGACCACCCACCCTGATGATTCCATTGTTGTCTAGAAAAGGGTTCAGGGAATAAAGTTTGCTCCTTTGATTAACTTGATGGTGTGACCTTAGATCCGAAAGTTCTTTCTGGAACCTTTGTTGTTGCACCATTTTAATTATGGTTGTTAGTGATAGCTTGGTTTCATTCACTGTAAGTGATCCCCTTCGACGTGATTCGTTAATATGTCTGGTGTTGTAAATGAATCTTAAGCAATATGAAGTTATGTGTACAAGTGTTTTAAGCGATGAGAATTTATCGATTAATGCAGTCTGGAACTATGCTGACAAGTGTGGTGTTATTCTTCCTCCACTCTAGCTAGAGTCCTGTATTGGCCGAGTGAGTGAGCTAACTGATCAGCTGACACACCTCTAGACACAAGGTCAGCAGAGCTTTCATGCGTTCTGAAGTGTCGTCAATTTTCAATTTCAGTGATTTCTTGAATTTTGGCAACTCTGTCTGCCACGAATGTATTCCAATTTGATTACAGTGATGCCATGCTAGCACTATAGTTTAATCTGTCCAGTAGAAACATTTGGTGATGTTTTTGTTAAGGGCTACCAGGGTACGATGGGTAAGTTCTGCCAATAGTAGTGCTCCACATAATTATAGTCTTGGCAACTATGCTTTTTTGAGTGGAGCTTCTTGGGACTTAGAACAAATAGGGTTGATTGTACCGCAACCTCTTGAGTCTGTGCTTCTTAAATTCAAACATGCGCCATAAGCAAACTTCGACGCATCTGAAAAACCATGTATCTCCAATTGGACGGTTGTGTCATCTGTGAGAATGCTTCTACTGATTTGCATTTTATCGAGACTTGTGAGCGATAATAGGCATTATTGCCACCTTGAGTGCAAACTGACTCGGATTGATTCGTCACAATCCAATTTTAGCTGCTACAATTCTTGAAGGATAATCTTGGCCTTTAGGATGACTGGTCCAATCAACCCCAATGGATCAAAAATATGAGCTAATACCGACAAAATTGTTCGTTTTGTGACTCGAGCTGCTACGTTTTGTAACACGTTGTTACTTGAGTATTGAAAATTGTCACGCCTGTGATCCCACAGCAGACCCAAGGTCTTGATGGTGCTATCTTAGTCAACTGGAAGAGTCGGATTGCTCTCTTTATCTTCTGGAGGAGTGTTGGCCAACAGCTCTTCCTCATTAACACACCATTTCCTTAAATGAAATCCGCCACGTTGTAAAAGTGCTATCAGTTGATTTTGAAGGGTCACAGCTTCTTCAATGGTGTCCACTCCGGTCATGAGGTCATCCACGTAGAAGTCCTTCGTTACCACCTCTGACGCCATGAGAGAGTGGTATTGTTCGTCTCTTACCAACTGTTGCAAAGTTCGTGTTGCTAATTATGGTGGACAAGCTGTTTTATATGTTACCGTCAGCAAGTGATACACTTGATGAGGCATGCTAGGATTATATCTACAAATAATCTTCTGTAAATTGAATTGTGACGAATCCATTTTGATTTGGTGGTACATTTTTTCAATGTCTGCCATTAGCACAAATTTGTGAGTTCTGAGGCGTATGATAATGGAAAATAGATCATCTTGCACAGATGGACCAACCGTCAAAATATCATTCAACGATTATCCAGAACTAGTTTTTGCTGATGCATCGAATACGGCGCGAAGCTTGGTCGTTGTGCTCGAGGTTTTAAAAACTGGGTGAGGTGGAATATAATATTCCACACTTGATGGTGAACAAATGTCTTGATTTTGCAATGGTTCCATGTGCCCAAAAAGTTAGTATTCACGCATGAATTCACAATATTGCTAATGTATTTCAGGTTGCCTAGCCAGCCTTTTATCTAATTGATCAAATCTTTTTGTAGCTAGCTCCCTTGAATACTCCAAGTCCTTTGAATTATCTTTAAATGGCATTTTAACTATGTATATTCCTTCTGGTGTCCGAGATATGTTTTCTTCAATCTCCCAAAACTTCTGAAGTTGTAAATCAATATTGTGTGTAGAAAAAAATGACAAAATGTTGTTGTTGATGAACATTCGCGAAATACCTTCCCTGCCACAATCCAACCTAGATTTGTTTTCTGTAAGATGGGTGATTCGTTGGACGGTTTAACTTGACCTACGCACATCAAATCCCAAAAGATCTCGGCTCCAAGCAAAATATCGATTTTACATGGCTCATAGAATTTAGGATCAGCTAAAGTAATTGTTGATGGAATTGTCCAAGAAGAAAGATCAACACGTGTGGTTGGAAGTTGTTCCGTAATTTTAGGTAAAACAAGAATATCTAGATTTGATCTGTAGGCATTGAATGATTTGATGGATGTGTTAACGTTATATGTAGCTTCATTTGTATATGCATTTATACCCGTAACATGTGTAAAAACCTTGATTCATTTAAGACCCGATCGCTGACACAATGCCTCAGTTATGAAGTTTGACTGAGATCTGGAGTCCAACAGGGCTCTGCAAGTAATTGAAGTCCCTTTAGCACCTACAATGTCAATCAATGCTGTAGAGAGAATCACCTGACTTGGTTTTTGACACTGCCTGAAGAATGAGTTACAGTCACTGATGATTGAGACTGCAAGTTGGGGTCAATGCATTTATTAGTTTCATTGTTGAGAGATATTGGTTTTCTATCCATTGTTGCATTTTCAGGAAAGTGTAATAAAGTATTGTGTGATTTGTCACACATTTTGCAAGAACCTGACTTGTAATGACCTACTCTATGACCTGGCTTGAGGCAGTTCAGACATAAATTAAGTTTTTTGACCTGCTTGAACCTATCTTTAATATAAATTTTCAAAAACTGTTCACAATGAAACAATGGATGTTGAGCATTGCATAAATTACATGCAGCAAACTGTGACACTAAACATGTGTTTCCAAATGGTTTGGAACCTGAACTCTCCTTCAAGAACGGCTTATGTGTATTCATTGTTGTTTGTTGTTTGATAGTTTGAAGACGATTAGTTGAAATAGTTTCAAATACCTGATACCTACGCTGTAAAATTTGTGTAGGGTCAGACAATGTTGGTAGCTGATCTGATGATGCCACGCATTGCCATTCACGATACGTAGTCGTGTCTAGTTTGGAACCAAGTAAGTGAACCACTAATGTGTCCCATCTATCAGTGGGTTGATTTAATGCCTTGAGAGCTCTTACGTGTCTTAGAGTACTATCTAATAACTGCCTCAAAGAAGTAGAAGACCTACCTTTGGTAGGTCAAAGAGAGCCTTTACGTGTTTCTCAACAATTATGTTCTTGTTTTGGAACCGTTCTTGTACTAAATTCCATGCTACTGTGTAGTTGGCTGACATAAGTTCAAGATAATGGATGACATACGCTGCGTCGCCCTCCAAAAACGACCGAAGAAATTTTTGTGTGTCTGTTAGTGACTCATTGTTGTGTATAAGTGAATTAAAGGCTTCAAAAAATGGTAACCAATCTTCGTAACTTCCACTAAAAAAAGGCAATTTTATATTTGAAAGTTTGACGGACATGTTTGTTTGTAAATTTGTTGTAGTATTTGAACTGGTGTCTTGGGAGTGTGTTTGAATAAATTCTTCAACTGATGCCATTAAATAAAAATACGTGTTATCAAAATGGTCACGTTCATTTAAATGTAAGTCACTGTCATCGATCAATTCTATTTGTGATGGCAAAGAATCGAATTCTGGCCAACACTGATCTAATTTTGATAATCGCAGATTTAATTGAATTAATAAAATTTATTGAATATCATATGTTTGAAAATACGTTTTAAATCTTGTGATTCTAGCTTTGACCTGTCCCCTTCTTGCTACAAAGCCCTTTATATCAGTATCCGTGGCCATGTTGAAATAACAAAGCGTTTAAACACAATCCAAACTACAATAATAGAGACGTGCTATAATGAAAGGAAAAAAGGCAGCTAGCTACAATGGATACTGGAAGGGATTAAATTGGACTGGAATCACTTAATTGAAGAAGTTTGTTTCTTGACCAGACACATATCTGAAGATCTAAGTGCCTTGTTTTCAATGCACTGAATAAAAACGGAGATATTTAATCAAATATGACTTGTTATTTGAGCTGCGGAGAGACAAAAACTGACTCGTGATCTGAGTCCGGAGAACCAAAATGTTTAATTGTAATAATGTTGACCATTACAATTAATAAGTTTTCTTATAATGTGCAAATTAAGATTTACAACCACTCCAATACAGTTATAACCTAGATACCCCAACAAGAAACAATACAACCACAATTATATACCAAAACACACAATTGAAATACTGATGCCAACCATAGAACATGAAAAATTTATAAACATTCCCTTCACTGCATAAAATGTACCTAGTAGTATGACCAAACATAGAGCATTATATTTATTTTGTTAATTTATTAGAATAACTATATAAAGGTACAAAATCTGAATTAATAAAAATTTAAGTGGTTAAAATTATAACTGCTAGTGTTCCTATTGGTCACACAGCTCTTACATAGATGACGGTAGCAGCTCACTATTCAGGCGAGTGGTGCTAATAGCATAGCATCCAAAATATTTGCCGGGCTAGATGATTCTCTTTAGTAACATCTTAGCTACATTCATACAGTCATTATCTAAGCAATTTATAGTAATTAAAACAAGTATCTATGGGTGACGGGGAGGTCCAGATTAAAATTTTGTCCGGGTTTACTGGAAATGATAGTTTCGATATGCTTCCACTTCTCCCTCCAAGCCAATAAGGATACATTTACTCTCAATTCTACCTACCTATCAGCTTTAATTAAATTCAGATAGCCGTGGAGGCAGCGAAAAGATAAATAAAGACTATGACTGGAACGCTTGGAGGCGAGCAAGATGTGATCGTCCCAGAGACAACAATTGGTATCAAACGGTGAGAAATTTTGGAAACCACTTCTCTGGTTTATTTTATTTATAATACTAATTTTACACTTTAAATGTAATATCCTAAAATGTGTATAAAGTCCCCCTCCCCAGTGTGCAAAGCTAATTTATGTAAAGAGAATACACATTTAGCATTACTAAACAACTTTAAATATTTTTTACAATAATTACAGTGGCGGCTCGTGTATAGTCACTGCAGAACTGCAGCACCCCCTATTTACACTGGATACTATCAATAACATTTAATATAATGAGTCCTTTTTTCTGTAATTCTTTATTTATTTTTGTAGTACAATATATATTCCTTAAGCTTGTGACCGAGTCACAACATGGAAGGAAATAATTGCATGGACTCACCATCTCTGCCTCCATTTGGCTGTTCTGCACAAACACATCACCTCACCACCCGGACTGTTTTTAACTGAGACGAGGAACCTTCACCAAGTTACGCCTCTAAGTCGCCCCACCCCAGAAAAGAAAATAAGAGACGATCGGCATGCGCAGATCCGTGCGCGCCAGTGACAGTGCAGTGAAATCAACTGTCAGTCGGGTGGCGCGAGATTTGAAATTTAGATTTAAATTTGAGATTTGAATATGTGAGGGCATTCTAGAAAAGTGCACTCCCCTTCTCCCTTTCTCCCACCTTGCTTCCCGCGCTGTGAGATCACGTGACTCTACCTTGGTGTATATAATGG
>CABEEJ010010894.1:0-7500 GCA_901482245.1 Timema douglasi | reverse complement strand
CCAAAATAAAACATACTATTGAGAAATTAGGTATACATAAATGTAAGGGAATAGATAGAAACAGAATCAAAGACTTGAAAATTATCAACAGCCAAATTACCCTGTTGATAAGAAAACAAATTAATTTGTCTATAAAACATGTCGTGATTCTTCTAAAACTTAAAACTACAATTATTAAACTAATTTATAGAAAAGGGAAGCACTCGGCTTATGGAAATTAGGAAAAATTCTACCCGTTTTAGACAAAATATTAGAAAGATACATTGCCAACTACTTAATAATATTATTATTATTAGCACCGCGTCTTACTACCCGTTCGGGTTATACGTACTTACGTTAATGTGTAATGGTAGGGTGATTGTGAGATGAAATGGAGGACCTACAGTTTAACGTGGAATCCGAACCACGGTGGAGGCCTGGCATTCCCCACATTCACAAGATGTCTTGTCAAAGGTGAAGGAAGGGTTTGGTAATCAGATAAATCTGTGGAGGGACCGAGGATTGAACCCCGGCCGCCAGCACAGAAGTCTGACACCTTTCCACTAGACCACCAGGTCACCAACTACTTAATAAATTATTTAAATAACTATAGAATAATTGACCAAAAACAATATAGTTTACAAAAAAAGGGGGAGGGGGGTTACTGAAATACTCTTGCACACATTTACTAATTAGGATAAAATGAGCACATAGCTATATTATTTATTGACATGTCGAAAGCATTTGATACATTAGATAAAGACATTTTTCTAGAATCACTTTATAAAATTGGTATCAGGGGTGATATTTATTAATGGTTTAGAAATTACATAACAAATGTGAAAATAATAGTTAAAATAAATAAGATAAGAAGTGAAGAATCGAGTATAGAAATTGCAGTGCCTCAAGGAAGGCTCTATTCTCGGGTCAATACTACAACTTACTACACAAGAACATGGCAGACTTTATCCAAAGCTGTATTATATTTATGTGTCCTGAAGACCAAGGCTGTTCGCGGGGTGCAAACATGTAGACAGAGCTAAACAAATGTTGTAGGAAGATTTTAACAGGATACAAAACTGGTCTCATGACAATAAACTAACATTACATTAATAGGATGTCTACAGTTAGAGAAAGTCAAGAAATGAAGACAGGGGTCAATAAAAAGTCACGATATTAACACTGCGGCCAAGGAAGTCGAGAAAAATAACAAAAGTTGTGGTCTAAAGCTAAAAAAAATCTATTTCTATTTGCTTATAAAACGTCTCATACCAAGACTTGATGGAAAATTCATGAGTTTCTCCGTGACCTCTATTATCTAAGTAATCAGTTATTGATGATGTTAATAACCCAATGTGGTCAATGAAAATAGATGTATCCAATCCTGCTGTCTTGAAGACCACATCCGAAATAACGATTGGTTTTGAACCCGGTATTGCCAGCCAAGGACAGAATGAATGACAATTGCTTTCTTTCAAACGAGAATGCACTATTTATAAGAAACTCCTCTCGCCTCTGCAGATGTAATGACAATTGACACATTACGTTTCTTGAGTCTGTGTAGCCCTCGAAGAATTTGTTTCTAAATATAACATGACACTGTCAAAAGAAACTATTTTCTTATGGGTGACCTGGCGGTCTAGGGGTAAGGTGTCGGACTTCTTTACTGGCGGCCGGGGTTCAATCCTCGGTCCCGGCACAGATTTATCTGATTACCAAACCCTTCCTTCACCTCTGACAAGACATCTTGTGAATGTGGGGAATGCCAGGCCTCCAGCGTGGTTCGGATTCCACGTTAAACTGTAGGTCCTCCATTTCATCTCACAATCACCCTACCATTACACATTAGCGTAAGTGCGTATAACCCGAACGGGTAGTAAGACACGGTGCTAATAATAATAATATTTTCTTATGCGTGCAATGCCATTTGTTAAAGAGGAATTGCCAACAAAATCATGGGTGTTCTTGCTGATCCAAAAGTGAGCAACATTGACATGGTGACATTCTTTCATAACATTCTGGTAATGCCCCGTGCAGTGGAAAGGAGATTTTCAATAATACTGATTCAAGCGGAAAGAAATGCATCACCAGAAATGAGAGAAGCGCTCAAGATTAAGAAAAAATGAAGCTGGTCAAAAACATCACACAGAAGAATGAGCTTCTCGCGGACTAAAGCTTTTCCGAAATGTGAAAGAAAACTTGTCGAACAACAGAATGAAGAAGTTCCCACATTGGATGAAAAAATAACCAATCTTTAAAAACATAGTAGGCTGTCACCTTGACAAAATGTTATTGAAATTATTTATTCCATTAAAAACTGTTAAAAAGGTTGATTCCATGTTTTATTAGTTGTGCTTTTTTGTAAAGCGTTTCTACTTTTTTACATCTCTCTTATAATTGATTGAAAACCATGGTTATTAATATTCTTTATTCTTAATTAATATTGTTTTGATGTTATATTTTTGTTTGTTGATATATATTATATTTTAAGAGTGATAGTGTCATATTGAATTTACTAAACTAAATAATTTCTTTTCTTTTGCAAATTGAAGATTAAACACTTATTTAAAAAAAAAATCAGGAAAATTAGTTATGGTCAAGAAATGGATCACTAAAAAATCTGTAGACACTCTGATTATATATAAAAGGTCGTTGCTTAGATCGTTTACATAATGTGAAACCGTGTAATTGTTCAACATTCACACAAGTTGAGACATATAATTATCTCAGGCTAATGATTGGCTCTCCTATGAAATGGAACACTAACATAGACACGATGAGTAGGAAGCTAAGAGCGGGAATGGTTAATATATGTACACTAACACAATATGTTACATCTGATATCCTAGAAATAATGTATCACGCGCTAACCGAATCACGTCTAGGCTATGGTATTACTTTCCAGGGAAAGATGAGTGATTTATATTTGAATCAGTTAAGAAATATTCAAACTAGAGTTCTTTAAGTAATGAATGAATACAACAATAGAACCAAAGTCATGAAAAAAGGGGGGGGGGGAACCATCGACAGTAAAAAACAGTATAGTTATAAAATAATAATAATTCAGTACCACTACTCAGAAACATATAAAGTAAGACCGGTTCACACTCACAACAATAGATAACGACAGGACAAAACACATTTATATATAAATAAAGAAATAAAACAACACATAATAATAATAATAATAATACAGACACTTTTTAATATGAAACCGAATAGATACCCTTTTGGGAATAGATAAAATATCAGACGCGAGAAGAGAAATAAAATATAGCTAATTGGCTTATAGACTTAATAAAATAGTAATACTACTACAGTAGCCCCATGGCTTCTTTGGTACTGACTGACAGCTTTGAAAAGTTACCAGACCAAATTATGTATCCCTACGGCTAACCATATGACCTGCGAAAACATGTGTTTAGCAGCTGTCACTTCTGACTAGTCAAAATATAGGTATATACCTAAATGTTGACTGTCAGAAGTCAGCTGTGAGCTGTCAGTCAGCACCAAAGAAGCCATGGGGCTATTGTAGAATGACTAAATATGACAAATAAGCTATGAAATGGACTCGAGATTGTTTTTGAATATTAAATAAAATTTAATATAAGAGATTTAAAAAATTTAAATTCAGTATTAAACTTATTTATATTGTAAGAATAGACTTAAAGGAATTAAATGTAGCTCTCATATCTTTATACTATGACATATTGGTGAGGCACTAGATTGTGCTTAGTTGGACCATGTTCATTGAATATAAATATGTACTCCTGATACAATAAAAAAAAACACCACCATCATTAGTATTATTTTAAAATGATAAAATTTAATTTCAGATTTCTTTTGAGCTTGCTGAAGGTCCGCATTATATGCTGTTCTTATGCCAAGCATGGACTATTATCCGTTGTCTCAACTTCAGCCTGGACAAAATAGCCGCCCCGGACGGTGTTCCCAACTTGTCCGAGCTAATCACCGTGCTGGCGTACTGTCTCTACTTCCCGACCCTCGTCTTGGGGCCTCTACTTACGTATCAGGACTTCAAAGATGGTGTGAGTGCACTTCTCAAATAACGCTTTAGAATACATTGTCTTATGTCCAACACAAAGATTAACAAATATTTACTGATTACCAAACCCTTCCTTCCCCTCTGACAAGACATCTTGTGAATGTGGGGAATGCCAGGCCTCCACCGTGGTTCGGATTACACGTTAAACTGTAGGTCCTCCATTTTATCTCACAATCACCCTACCATTACACATTAGCGTAAGTGTGTATAACCCGAATGGGTAGTAAGACGCGGAGCTAATAATAATAATAATATTATTTTTATTTTTATTATTTTCAAGGGTCACAGGGTGGGCCGATTGTTCGACATGCCTGGTCTATGGCGTCACTATCATTTTAGACTGGCCTGAAAATCAGGGTTCGAATCCTCGTCGGGTCTGCTGAAGGTGGTTTTTCTCAAGAGGGGTTCCCGCTCTCCTTCCATACAAATACAGCTTCCCCCCCCTCCCCCATCTATTTGAGGTGTTTAACATGCACTTTCTAAACTAACTAATTATATAAGCACACTACTTATAGAACCGACACAACATCCAGTCCCCAGTCGTTAATTCATCATTATGGAAAGGTAAACCCATACTTCATCAATGATACATTTTTCGGCCAGGCCAGGAATCGAATCAGGGAGCCTTAGCTCAGTAAAGAGAAACACCACCGCCTAAGCTAGGGTGTCGGACTATCCATAACTCATCAGCTTGAACAGGTAGTAAGACGTGGCGATACAAACAGTACTACCATATATACAGGTTGTCCAGTGAGATGGAAAACAGGGAAAAGTCATAGAATATTAAAATACAGTGGCTGGGCACCTTGAATGAGGGAGGTATTCTAAACGAAGCACACACTCATTCACTGGAATAGAAGATGGGAAAGTCACATGTGTGTGTGTGTGTGTGTGTGTATATTCATATATACATATATTGTTAGCAAATATAAATGCCGGGTACACTACACAAAACTAACGTCAGAGATGAACACACAATATAAAAGTACACTTATAGGGTTCGTTAACACGAAAGGTTAGTGTGAGCACAAAACGACGCGGTCAGGTAAGAAACACAACTGAACAGTGAAAGCGCGTGATTGGCTAACTCTTAATACTCGTGCTACTGCAGCGCTTCTCGTGATTGGTACAGTGGTAAAATCGTGCATCTAAGTCATTGACTCCAACACTTCCCCTCGAAACCACAAATGAAACCTCGTTGGGTGCCCTGATCAGTCCCAGGAGAGCGACACAGTACCCGTGCTTTTATTTCGTCAAAGCCTTGGTGAATACATTGGCCAGCATCTCCCCCGGTTCTGCGTGTCCCAGCACCAGTTGACCCAACTCAACAGTCTCTCGTACCAAGTGGTGACGAATGTCAATGTGTTTGGTTGCCAGCTTCTGCACCCCAACGTTGTTAATGAGCAGTTTAAGTGGTCCACATTCTTCCTTTCCAAGCTCGAGCAGGAAACGCTGAAGTTGCACGGCTTCCTTGGCTGATTCACTCAAGGTCATGTATTCGGCCTCCATGGTAGATAACGCAACGGTCCGTTGCATCCTCGAATTCCAGGTAATTCCACTTCTATTCATGATTAAAACATACCCTGTGAAGGAACACTGGTCATCAAGTGATTCTCCCCAGTCGGCATCTATGTAGCCCATCAACAAGCTTTCTCCATGCCTGGTCAGCAGTGCCCTTGAGGTACGGAAGTATCCTCTTTGCTGCGCTCCAATGAGTACCGATGAAACAGTTGTTAAAGTGACTTAACACACTAGCTGCATGAGCTATGACCGGGCGTGTAGCCACTGACAAATACAACAAGCAACCAACTAGTTCTCGGTTTGGGAGTTTCCTACCATCTGCATTTGAATATGCCTCACCCTTTGCCAGCTTCGTCCCGGCGTCTAGAGGGGTTGCAACCCAACATAACGAAGAGTGTTGAAGGTTGTCTTTGATGTATGTCCTTTGACTTACAAATATCCCACCGCCATTTCTGGAGAAATCCATCCCCAAACAGCGCTTCAGGTCACCCAGATCCTTCATCTCAAACATCTTTCCAAGTTTGTCTCCAAAACGAGTAGTTTCTTAGGGGTCACGGCATATTATCAGAATTTTGTCAATGTAGATGATGATGATGATTATCATTATCTCTTTGATCCAATGCCTTATGTAAACACATGGGTCCCCATTGGGGGGTTTCGCGCCCATGGTACTCAACTTTCCATCTAGACGTCTGTTCCAGGTACGACCAGTTTGGTTCAGGTCATACAGAGCCCGCTTTACTTAGCAGACCCTGTCACTTGCTGCTAAGTCTAGTGTGGCCCTCGCCTTGTTGACGGTCTGATCCTTGCATTCACCCTTACTATGTGCTCTAGGACCTCTTCAAAAAGATCTGGTATCTCCATATATACCTCCCCATCCAGCCTGCCACTCAAATACAGTGTTGCAACATCGTACTGGCATATGTTCATATTTTTCTGGGCTGCAAATGCAACAACTGACCGTATTGAATCTAGATGTGCAACTGGTGCATACGTCTCGTGAAAATCCCTACCGTACTGTTGAGCATATCCCTCCGCCACTATCCTGGCTTTGCGCTTCTTTTTAGCGCTCTTTGTCTCGTACTTATTTCGTAGCATGAAATGACTGCCGATCACCCTTGACGCTCTTGACGTGTCCACCAGATCCCTCGTGTCCTTTGCGAGAATCAACCTCACTTCATTAGCCATGGCCATCATCCATTCGGCTGAATCCTGACTTGTTATCGCTCGAGCAACTGGAATTTCACTCAAAAAAACAAAGTTCTCCTTGACGATGGGATAGACTCTGGGGGACATTCGGTCCGCAATACCCTTGACCTCCCTGGACCTCTTCTTACAGCGTTCATTGGTTCATCTGGGGGGAAACCTTGAAAACCCTCAGTGTCATCGTACTCATCATGACGTGCCTCTAGTAATGGCTCCTAGATCAGATGATGCGATTATTGATCGATAGAGAGGTTGATCATGATGCGTTGATCTTCATTCTCTGTGGTGTTGATATCGACTTATTAATTTGACAAATTTGGGGACTGGTCGTCCTGTGGTAGGAAACACTCTCAACTTTCAGCCGACTAATTCGGTGTCCTGTCCATGAAAATCACATCTCTGGATATCTTGATCTACCTCTGCTCTGGTAGCCATACTCTGTACACCTTTGGCTTTGAGCTATAATTCACGACAATGTCTTTCTTTGCTCGCTCTCCCATCTTCCCCTTGCTCGTTCTGTTATCTTCCCCTTGCTCGTTTTCTTATCTTCCCCTTGCTCGTTCTCTTATCTTCCCCTTGCTCGTTCGCTTATCTTCCCCTTGCTCGCTCTCCCGTCTTCCCCTTGCTCGTTCTCTTATCTTCCCCTTGCACGTTCTCCCATCTTCCCCTCGCTCGTTCTCCCATCTTCTCCTTGCTCGTTCTCTTATCTTCCCCTTGCTCGTTCTCCC
>CABEEJ010010893.1:0-12686 GCA_901482245.1 Timema douglasi | reverse complement strand
TGCAATTAAATCATTTGTTTTTTATTTCTTGCCCTCTTTATCTTATTGTACATGTGCCCCTGCCCTTGTCCAGTAGAGGAGAAGGGTGGTGGTACAATGTATGCAGTACAAAATTGATCAAATTTGTAAATCATCAATGATATCTAAAAGTTGTTGGGGAGTTACAGTTAGTAAATAATCAAAGCGATACATTAAAATGGCATTCATAATTCTCAAATACAACTAAGAAAGTCACATGATTTTTGTTCTCTCTAATTTCATGAACCTTATTTTTTAGTTATTAATACCTTAATCTTATGCATATATAATAAATTATGATGAGGACGGTTCTTCTTGAGTAAATCCATGAGAATATGACTATAAAGAGAATAGGAAAACCATCTTTAAATATATAATTGTACGAGCCAACATCAAATGAACAAATATGAATTCAAACCGATTCCAGCGGTCAAATTTCCGCCTTTTGATGCTGAGAAAACTTTTATGAACCTTTTCAAGTTACGTTTTATTGCTAGTCGTAGTTGCCAGCTGAACAAGTGGTCTTGAGAGTAATTTATGGTGTTGCCAAATATGTATCACTAGGGAATTGTTAAACGGGAGACTGCGTATCATATGTTTTCTAGTAGTAGATTAGTTTGTAAATAGTTTTTTGATTATAATCCATCTAGTTTGAAGTGTGGGATTCTAAGGATTCAGTAGGGATAGCTTCCTTCATGAGTTTTCAGTTTAATTTTCCCTACACGTTTTAGGTTCTTCATGATAATACGGGTATATTTCCGCTTAGATATCCTTTTCATACCTAGCTCTTAAATTAAGTGGTAAGTGGTCCTTAATTTAATCGTTAAATAGTAATTTTTATTAGACAGTATGTATTCTTTATATTGAAAAATAACACCTTTACACGGTAACAGAACCCAGGACCTTTGGCTTAGTACGCCAATACTTTTACCACTGAGCTATTCAGTAACCATCTCATGCTCAGGATCATTCTTCATATGTTTAGGCAGAGTCTGTGATGAACGTGCATAAATGATCGGCTTCCAATGTGTGATGAATTAAGATCATGAGTTATCAGATAATACAGCCTTCTTCGACTCGGGAAGGATCTATTCTGCCAATAATACAGTGGAAATTGTACGAATGCACATATCATGGTGGATTAAATAGAAAAGCTATTATATTCGTTAAGACTGCCTTAAAATATGGGAACGGGACGACTCCCAGATAGCTCGGTGTCTAGATCATTGGCGTACTAAGCCAAAGGTCCTTAGTTCGATTCCCGTATTCAGGTTTTATAACTAAATTTAAATAATATTATATTTAGATGAGGCTATAGCCGTGCTTAGCAACTAAAGTAACTTGAATACTTAATACATAATAATATCATGTTTAATTAAATGATTTTATTATAAGGCTTAATTTACTCACTTAACTTCAGATAGCTTTATATAATCTAGCTACAGTAGCTCCATGACTTCTTTGGTGCTGACTGACGGCTTTGAAAAGTTACAGACCAAATTATGTAACCCTACGCAGAACCATATGATCGGCATAAACATGTGTTTAGCATCTGTCACTTCTGACAGTCAACATTTAGGTATATACCTAAATGTTGACTGTCAGAAGTCAGCTGTGAGCTGCCATTCAGCACCAAAGAAGCCATGGGGCTACTGTACAAAGCTTAATTCGCTTAGGAACCAAAACCAATACAAATAAAAAAAATTTTTTATTAAAATTAGATTAAAAATGTACCTTATTTTCTTAAACGTGTCTCTAAGACTGGCCTACCACTTATGAAAGATTTTTGAGCATGTTTGTGTTTTATTGGAAAAACTACTTTGATATAAGGAAAAAGTATTCGTTATTAAAACCTTTTTGAGACATTCCACATTAAGTTTTGAGTTTTATAAACAATTATACAAAAATACACATTTAAGAGATAAAAATTAATTAAATACTCTAGGTATGTATAAAAAAATTTATATCATTAAAAATAAATGTTTTATATCCATTCATAAATTTGCTTGGCAGGTAAGAAAAATTGTAGGTGAAGTTTTTACCTAATTTATTTGTTCTGACCTTAAAAAATAAAATCAATAATATCACAATAAAAAGATAAAAATATTTTCATTGTTTGTCAACTCTTTAACTAGACTTCCCATGGTCAGACACACCTTTTTTAACACTAACAACGTTTGGGGAAAAGATTTACCTCCCATTTTAAAAGTAAGTATCGCTTTATATTGTTAAATATTCTAATCTAAATTTTTTTTTCCAATTACCTCTACTTTAATCACAACGTTTCTAGAAATTCTATATTAGAATTTGATTTATATTATAATTTAAAAAAAATCTTTTTCTATTATATCAGACCTGATGATGATGATGATGATGCAGTATCATCGAAAGTAGTAAGTGAGCGATGAAAAGCATCATACCTTAAGGCTGTGAAATCCTAAGTAGATAGGGACTATCTTTCAAAATATTAGAAAGGTTATTATGTAGGTGTACATATGATCTGAAGAATCATAAAAATTATCTATTTCACTGTTAATTTAATTTCGAACTATTGTATCAAATTTTATGCTTTGTCGAGCTACTAAGATTTCTTAACCTCATATTTACCAATCAATGTAAAAATCTTTCAACTTTATATTCCCTAATTTATTCCATTTATTGTTCAACAAATTTAATCATGAGGTGATTTTTAGTAGCATACTTCTAAAATCGTATTATTAGCTGCATTATTTAAGTTTTTATTTGTTACATTGTATGTCCAAGTTAATATTGATGTTCTATCACAACTTTTGACTAATTAATGCTAGATAAGAATAATAGCGATGCATTACTACTTACTAGTAAATACATTGATTCCTTATCATACATGCAGTAGATTTATAGACACTGGTTTTTGATACGTGGGCTTACAGCTAGCAATACATATAGTAACCACCAATTTAATCATAGTAGCTTGCGTCCTTAATTTGCTGAAGTTTATCTGATAGAGACATAGCCAATTTGTTTGGTTCTACCTTTAGCACAAGTTATTTCATCAACATTTTCTATCTACCTTGCTTCAAATCATAGCAACCTCCCCTCGATTCCAGCTAGGTTTAGTTCAACCTTGTTCTTGCATATGGTTCTTATTGTATCTATCAAAGCTATATTGCACAGTCAGTACAAGGTGTCCTTCCTTCCTTCCTTCAGGAAGCAATCGTACTAAAACCGTCTCCGGGGATGTTGGTAACATTACTTATAATCTCGCTGACTATGGTTCCCTGCATTCACCTTGCCATCCCTCTTACATAGCGCTAAGACTGGAAAAGAGGTTTGGGTGAGGGGGAGAGGGGAATTGTCTGCACCGTTGATCGGGACTTAAGGAGGAGAGGGAGAATGCATTATCAAGAGTACCACATTCTCAAACGGGTTCTTTACACAATTTTCTTCGTACTTATATATATATATATATATATATAAGTCACATTGTGGTTCTTTAGAAATCCCTTTTTATTGTCATATTTAATTTATTTGCTATAACACTCATAGCTATTTCATAGTTCTCTTAATGAAATTAAATAATTTTTCGCTATTTATATAAACATAGAGAAGGATGATATTAATCAATGGGTACGGCATAAAATTACATTGATATAGCCTACTTACTTATTCCATGGCTTAAGGAGCTTTAAAGTTCTAATTACTGTAATAAAAGTACACCAGTTATCTTTATATGGAGTTAATTATATCGAATCAACCCCATTACATCCTATCCCTATCTTGAGCTAATTATATCCCGTCCACCTCACTACCCCCTATCCCTATCTTGCGCTGTTGCTATCCAGTCCACCTCACTAAACCCTATTCCTGTCATGAGCTAGTTCTATCCAGTCCACCTCACTACACCCTATCCCTATCTTGAGCTGTTGCTATCCAGTACACCTCACTACACCCTATCCCTGTCATGAGCTAGTTCTATCCAGTCCACCTCACTACACCCTATCCCTATCTTGAGCTAGCTTTAGCCAGTACACCTCATTACACCCTATCCCTATCTTGAGCTAGTTCTATCCAGTCCACCTCACTACACCCTATCCCTATCTTGAGCTGTTGCTATCCAGTACACCTCACTACACCCTATCCCTGTCATGAGCTAGTTCTATCCAGTCCACCTCACTACACCCTATCCCTATCTTGAGCTAGCTTTAGCCAGTACACCTCATTACACCCTATCCCTATCTTGAGCTAGTTCTATCCAGTCCACCTAACTACACCCTATCTCTATCTTGAGCTAGTTCTATCCCATCCACCTAACTACACCCTTACTCTTTCTCTAGGTCTTCTCAATGGTATCTTCTCATTAGGTTTGACAGCCAAAACCTTGAACGCGGTTCTGGTTTCTTTTCATTGACGCGCCATGTACTGCTCGCCGTAACACGAGAGATTATATTACCCTAACCTTGTCTGGTGAAGTGAATAGGATATGGAACCGATAATGATGTAACCTCCTCCACTCTCCGACACATCCATCCCTTTTTTGACTAAATAGGTCATAAGTACTTTTTTCAAAGATTCCATTTATTTTTGCTTTGAAAGATAAGATACCATATTTCGCACCCATGATTAATAACCAGTAGAACTCATTTTTATATATTCTTATTTGTATTATAGCATACATATATATACGTGTCTGGGTTACATCGCTCGCCGATTTATTTGTGGAAATATTATCCAGTACTAATCTACCGTTACCCAGGGGATGCCCGAGTGTACTAATCGTACATCCTTTCCGTGGAGGCTCTTTCCATGTCCCAATGAGATAATATGATGATAATGAATATGATGGTGTAGAAACCCAGGTTACCGTTGGTTTAGTTCACCTTTTAGGAAAATTACCCATGGTACCAACCGGGAATCGAAACTGATACACCTACGTTCGTACCCAGGTGTACTAAATACTACAACGAGACGTCGGCTATCAGAAATTTAACAGTAAATTTAAAATTTTGGTAGCAATTAATGATGTAGTTGTAGGAACCCTGGCCCCTAAAATATTGGTAGAAATGAATTATGTAGTTGGAACCCTGGCCCCCCTCCCTCTTTTGTGTCCTTTCATCGGAAGATCCCAAATAATTTCATAGACGTCTTAACACTGGTATTAAAAGGTCAAGTTCTATACAAGACGGAGATTATCAGATTATTGGCCTGAGTCAGAAGCCTGGAAGTTTAAGAAAGTTGTATTTGATGAAATAAATTATTTGATTAATTCAAATATGTGCGATTAAATAAAATGTCATTCCATACTTATAGGTAGTGCAGGAGTTTCCTCTGAGGGAACTTAACGTCAGTTAAAGTGTTAGTTGTTATAAACAATTGTATTTATTAATAAAATTAAGCTTGTTTTGGTCTGTCATGAGAATTGCGTAATATTTACCACACACAAAGGTCTGAAGTTTTAAAATTTAATAGCCCATGTACGCGAATATATGCACCTCTAAGCCTGAATATAAAGATTTTGATAAGTTTTTTAATTATTTTAAAACCAGTCTGGAATCAATAATACCACGGTAAACGCAAAGCTAAGGGCCCCTTAGGCTGCGGTCACTTTGGATGCACGCTTGCGCAAGTATTAGGTTGCGCAAGCGTGCGCAAGAAGCTTGCGCGAGTTCGAAATGGTCGAATGGTTTGTCACTTTATTTGTTCTAATCCTTCTTTTATATTGTTTATTTTTTTAAGGATAAAATTAAATACAACTGATGGTTTGATGCAGCTCTAGTTGCAAGTTCTGCCACAAAGATTCATTATTTATCGGCAATGCTACTTAGTGCCCGTTTGGGTTACATGCCTAAGTATTAATTAGACTAGTTTCTTAGGGATAAGGAACGTTGAATATAAAGGAAGTGTAGCCACATTTACGTGAAAGAATGATGGAAAAACCACCCTCAGTACACTCAATCAAGATTTAGTTCCAATCCCCCCCGTTTTCGGCAGTCTAGTCTATTGCGAGAGTAGAACTTATATCATGCGACTACTAAGGCAAGTGAGATTTTTCGAAACATTTACTGAGAAATAGCTTACAACCCGTTATTTCCACAAAATATATTTAATAACATGTATCCATATTTAGAAACCTTTAAAAAGTTGTTCCAATGAAAATCCGACAAGCAGAAGCTAGATGACATGCAGTGAACCTAATTTCACAAGATCTAAAGTTTAACAGCTTTAAATTTAGGTATTATACAATTAGGTTCTGAAAAGTTAGGTCTTATTATGTTTAAGTCTAGTGTCCTTAGGCCTCCTGTATGTTTTAACGGCTAAGGATATTAAAAAGAAATTAATGACAAATTAATGTTAGGTCCTGTCCGTTTAGGTTCAGGGCTTTTAGGTTCAGTGAAGTTTAGATTTTATGAAATTAGGTTTAGTGACGTTTGTATCTATAAAATCAGGTGCAGTGAAGTTAGGTCTTATAAAGCTAGCTCTAATAAAGTTAATAAATCTAGTTTAGGAGTTGTGACTTTAAGTCATATAATTATAGGTCAACTGCCCATACACCACAGAAGTTGACAAAAAGTTTGAAAAGTAGTGTTTTACGGTCGTAATCTTGAAACAAAATGGAAGACGTAATTTAATTACTAACCCAGGTAATAACAAGACGCACGAGCTATGTCCATTAAAATTTCAGAACCATTGGTGTAGTATTCTGCATTGGCATTAAAGGTTTTACAGAGTGAATCCTCACTAGAGTTTTTATATAAAAAAAAGTTTTAAACACTATGCATACTAAGCTTTCAGTGTAAAACTTTAAGTTGAGGGTCTAGATGACGCGAGAAAAGGTAAGTGTTTTTGCAGTTCTTATAGCAAAACATTATTTGGTCAAAATGAATTGAATATTGCTTCAGTAGAAACATAGAGCTCAATTTTCCCCACAGGGTGACCTCAACAGTTCTTGAATAGCTGTCAAGGATGTCCTTGAGTTTAACTATAACTTTTCTCTTCATTTGAAAAATGTGTCATCTAATGCCGCTATGTTCAAGACAGATATTCAACAACTGTTGATATCACCATGTGAATAAAATTAAACTCTATGTGGGTACTGAAGTAATATTTTATATATTTTTGTCAAAAATAATTTTGCTGTCAAAAATCCAAAAGCACTAGCCCTTTCTGGCGTTCCTATGTTCCCACCCTATAGTTTTGGATAAAATAAATACAATTTTGCTTTTGTTGAGCTATTTAGTTTAATTTTCTACACATTGCATTCCTAATAGTTTCTTTATATTTTTAATGCATAGTGGCCTTCCAACATAAACTTTTTAAATTATCATTAAAAGGCCTATTTAAATTCAACTATACTTTTATAAACCGAAAATAACTCTTGGGAACTCAATAAAGAAAGTTAACAATGAAATAATTTTTATTTTATTATTTTGGTCAAAAATATTTTTTTTATAAAACTACAAATATGTTTACCTTAGCAAGTGTTCTCTTTCATGTTACCTTAATATAAATGTCAAGGGAAATAAAGTATGATAAACTGAAATGCACCAACATTTGCATGGATTATAGTTGGTAAAGGGGTAGTAAAATCACATAAGCACTAGACCGAGCTTAGAACCTAGATCTTCCAGACACCTAAAATTCAGTCTATTGAAACCATGACGCCTAATACCATGTGATAATTACCATAACATTTAAATATAATAATTACTATTTCTATGGCTATACTATACATTACTTTCATATAATTTACTTAGTAATGGGATAACATTTTGCACATCTAACTGAATCACATAGTATCATTTAATAACACGCTACCATCAATCTTGAAACGTAATAAGTGATCACGTGATATATTTTATTACGGTCATAAAGGACGAACAGGAATAAGCTGTAAGAACATTCCTAGAAAACATAAAATTATGAAATATTGCTCGAATTTAATTCTAGCACTCGAGTAGAATCGTGAAACTGGTGTCTTCTGGTGAGGATTTATTACTGCTTTGGCAATATAAAACAACCCTAATAGAATCCTTAGCGCAACGTTTACGACAAAGCTGACACCCCATCCCTTCTGTACTTACTTAATAAACACACTTTTGTTACCAGAAAGCTATCAGTTCGCTACCAAAGACGACCAGGTTTCCCTATCTTCCAAACAGTGAAAATCATTTAAGCATGTGCCATCTGAAAACGACACAAGTGCTGATGACGTCATAGTGCTGTAAGAGAGGAAGTGAGAATGAGGTAAAATTGGTCCTGTTTTGAGAGAAAGAGACATAATCATCTAGGAGGTAGCAGAAGGGAGGTAGTTTGGAGGGAAAAGGATGACACCAAACTTGTTTTGCTGTGAAGAAGAAAGGTCACGTTTATTCCCTCTTAAGAGAGGCATAACTAAGATATTAAACAGTATGCAAATTTGTGCTAACTTGTCTGCACTTGGCGTTTTACAGACTCGACGATCAAGAACCAACGTCGCTTCTGTGACTACCCCCAACCCCTTTCCAACCCCTTCTCCAGCCTCTCCCAGCTTCCCTTCCAAAACCCCTTTTCTTCTGGTCGTAGAATGGTTTTGCCCTGTCGTGGACAGCATTCGGTGAGAAAAGGGTTGGCAAGGGAGGAAACATAGAGAAAGCCCTTCTTGTTTTTGAGGGCAAGGGTTAGTGAGACAGTAAATTGTTTTTGACTGTTCATGGCATGTAGCTTGCACCAAATCTAATGCAGATCTAACCCTCTTTTCGATATACTTTTCTTTCTAAGACTAAAAAAACTCTTCTTCTTTTTAGTTTTTCAAAATTGGACTGAAATGAAGTAAAAAAAACTCAAGGTAAACGTCGCCTGAATATTCAGAACGCGTAATGGAAAGTGTAAGACGAAGAATATAATATTTTGAGGAGTAAAGTAAAATAGAACGGAGAGGAATGTCGTTGAGGGAGCAATTTTAATAATGGGAAGGAAAAGAATTCTGAAAGAAGAAACTTATGAGGACATTTATTTTAAAAGAAGTTTTTTGTTACATGCAGTAATTACTAGTATATTTTGTCAGCATCGGCGTGAATAATGGTTTTATATAATATTTTATTTACCAGTTCTTACGATTATTGATATATAAGCATAATATAAAATATTGATTAATAGTGATTATAGTGACCTGGCGGTCTAGAGGTAAGGTGTCAGACCTCTATGCTTGGGGTCCGGGGTTCAATCCTCGGTCCCGGCACAGATTTATCTGATTACCAAACCCTTCCTTCACCTCTGACAAGACATCTTGTGAATGTGGGGAATGCCAGGCCTCCACCGTGGTTCGGATTCCACGTTAAACTGTAGGTCCTTCATTTCATCTCACAATCACCCTACCATTACACATTAGCGTAAGTGCGTATAACCCGAACGGGTAGTAAGACGCGTAGCTAATAAGAATAAGAATAGTGATTATAACTATACAAAATTGTTACGCGGACTTAATGTAGGGCTATCTTGTTCTGGTTTTCTGCTAAAGGGGACGTTGGTGTTTGATTCCCAACTGGGGGTGATTAATGAGGGTGTCATTTTATTAAATGGTTCCTCACTATATATCTACGCCAATGCGTGTAAATATCCTTTGAATTCTATATTTCATGTCAGCCTCATTATCATAAATAAATGCGGTTATGCCAGACTGGTAGTAAAATGCAGTGAGGAATAAAACCCGTTCTATTATACAAATGACAAGTGTAAGGCCGAATTTTGTATTGGTTTTAATACAAAAGACTGAGTAGCCTGATAATTGACATTTTAAAAAGGAATGCATTTAACTATTGAGCTATTTAATATTTAGAATCTACCCAGGGATTGTAAAATTGACAAATTAACCAAATTGAATACTAATTTTTAGAGTAAAGGTAATAAAGATATTGTACTTAAAGATATATTATTTTTAATAAATTAGGGAAAATAATATTTAAACTTATGCAATTGAGTTATACAGTTAAAAGAATTTTTTATTTTTGATATAATACTATTTAATAGACCCCAGTAAAATTTTGGAAAATAAATATTTACTTAATGATGTAATATGATAAAAAATATACATTTTCCTTGCCCTTATTTAAAATGTATCAATTGTTTAGAATTATTCGACTAAAATACGTCATAATTTGTAACTTGCATGTTTTTACTTTTTACAATAACGCCACGACTACAATAACGCCACTTTATTTGTAAATCGCTCGTCCTTGGGAATGCGGGAAGGGATTACAGCTTTATTTGGGTCATCACATCCTCGCAGGATGAGGCTTCCCTTGAGTGTTTGCTATATTAAAAATAGGTCGATAGTTATTTTACCATTGCTTCAAAGAAGAGTCTTGATCCAACATACCCACCTCGGTGGCGTAGTTGGCTAACGCGCTTGTCGTGTTAAGTTTGACTGCTGAGGAGGGGGAGATCGAGGTTAGAATCCCGGTCGGGTGAACTGGGGGTTGTTTTTCTTAATGATTTTCCACTCTCCCTCCACGCAAATGCGGGTTCACTTCCTCTAATTTCAACCTTCCCAATTCCTAATCCATTAGAGTAATTAGTAGTTAGAGCGTATAACCCGAACGGGTAGTAAGACGCGGTGCTAAATATTTAATTAATTAATTAATTGATCCAACTAAGAAATTCACTGTGTAAGAAAAAAATTTATTTTCTAAAATTTTTAATTTGGCTTCTTGTCAATAATTTTGAATCTAGGAAATGGTTCTGCAAATAAATTAATAAAAATGAGGAAATAGTAAGTAAACGTTGTCCTTAATTTAAAAAAATGTATTTTTATTAATGATTTTTAATATGTCTTAATAAATTTAATGTGTCTGTATAAAATAACGCCACACTATAGGAATACAATACCGCCACTATAATATTAGGCATATTCCTCACTCAATGTAATATTATTTGGAGTTTTCTTAAATTGATCTACTTTAAAATGATATAGCTTTATATATTTTACATTTCAGACATTTTAAATTAAAGTAATTGTTTTTAGATAAAATGAAGTGATAAAAATCTCAGGGAGTTCTAGATATTTAAACATCAGAATAAAATTATAAAACAATCTAGATTGATAACATAACCAACTGTCTACAATTCCAGATATTTAAACAACATAGAAACGATCTAAAACAATTTAGACTGGTATTATATCCAACTGCCTACAATTCTATATATTTAAACAATATAAAATAACTCTAAAATAATCCCCATGGATGACCTCGCCAAAGATATTTAGCTCCATATTTTAAACACGGATATGTTATAAGGTGTCAAGAAACTATATTTCACGACCTAATCTGTTGGACACAAAATTGGACCAATCTTTATACTGGGCTTAATTCTAACTGGGCGTAGTTTTGGATATGTATAAATATATAAATGGTTCGTACAAATTTAGGAAGACCACTAGTCTGAATATTAAAGAATGAGCTAGTGTGTGTAAAAATCAAACTTGTGACAAATCATGTCCAGCAACCCGTAATACATATTTGCTAATATATGTTTTATCTTCACAGTTCTGCTGTTACAAAGCCACCAATCTATTTTTATCCAACTTCTACTACGTTCAATTTAAATACGAACCAGTTTTAAAACCAGTAACGAATATTATTATTTTTAATCTCTTTTAACTTCGATACACCTTTGATACTCTGTACTTTTATCTTGAATCCAAATTGGGTCGATTAACTTTAAACCAAAGCAGTTTGAACTATACCATGCACAACATAAAAAGTGAAGAGTGAGGAAGGAAGTAAAATCCACTTTAGGGAAACGCAAGCTACTGGAGCACACTCAATTAACTCAAATTAATTTTATTACTTTGGGCTTAATTTCCCGGAAGGGAAACAGGGTTAGGACCAACTTATTATCAGCAGTTTCGTTCGACACAACAGACCGTTTAAAGGTGAATTCCCTTGTCTTGGGAAGTCAAGGTTCCCTAATAAATAGCTCATTTCGTATACTACTCTGTTTTATAGTTTGGTTTTCATTGAGTCAGGCTAGTTGGTAATTCGTGTGCTAATATAAAAATACAAATTGAATACCATGACAAAATGATGAACTCATTTATAATATGAACCATTATATTGCGTTAGTAAATGATATGTACTTGAAACATTTATAACATTACTAATTTTTTATTATTATACCAATTCACCACTTCAATTTTCAAAAAATAAATTTAGGATATATATATATATATATATATATATTGTTTCAAGATAGTTTATACTACCAATTTTTATAAATTGGAATTTTAAACTAATATTTAAGTGTGAGAAATATATATTTAACCTTCAAATATACATTTTAGTATAATAAAGGATGATTATTAATATAACCATAAGTTTTGTACCTTGGTGGATGGAATAAGTTTATAATGCTCCTATTACCTTTTTTGCATATTTATGTTTTCTTGTGGGGGTTGTAAGACCGCGTCTTACTTCAGTTAGGGTGGTACGCATATGTACTCATTACACTAATATGTTAGGGATTATGTAAGTTGAGTTTAGAATAAGTATACCCGCATTCAGGTGGATGAAAAGTGGAAAACCATTTAGGAGTACAACCAAATAGGATTAAGACATGATCTCCTAGCGGGGACGCGGCATTTGGCCTAAAATCATTTGGCCTAAAGGCATTTGGCCTAAAAATGAAACCAAAAGTCATTTGGCCTAAAGTCA
>CABEEJ010010892.1:0-12687 GCA_901482245.1 Timema douglasi | reverse complement strand
AATCAACCATTATCTAGAAGCTAGGTAACATGGGCAATCAACCACTATCTACAGGCTAGGTAACATGGGCAATCAAACACTATCTATATGCTAGGTAACATGGGCAATTAACCACTATATACTGGCTAGGTAACATGGGCAATAACTACTATCTAGAGGCTAGGTAACATGGGCAATAACTACTATCTAGAGGCTAGGTAACATGGGCAATAACTACTATCTAGAGGCTAGGCAACATGGGCAATCTACTACTATCTAGAGGCTAGGCAACACGGGCAACCAACTACTATCTAGAGGCTAGGCAACACGGATAATCAACTACTATCTAGAGGCTAGGTAACATGGGCAAGCAACTACTATCTAGAGGCTAGGCAACACGGGCAACCAACCACTATCTAGAGGCTAGGCAACACGGATAATCAACTACTATCTAAAGGCTAGGTAACATGGACAATCAACGGCAATGAACAATAGCTAGCCCGATGTTTGTCAAGGCTCCTCTGACTATATAGGATATAGAGCTGACAAACCACCTCTATACAAGAGGAGAGCGCTGACAATCAAGCTCTACACAGGACACAACGCTGACAAACCACCTCTATACAAGAGGAGAGCGCTGACAATCAAGCTCTACACAGGACACAACGCTGACAAACCACCTCTATACAAGAGGAGAGCGCTGACAATCAAGCTCTACACAGGACACAGAACGCTGACAAACACCTTTTAAGAAGCCGGTTTGATTCTCAGTTGATATTAATGTTATTCAAGTGGTTTATGGTGAGATGACCCTAAAACAATCAACGTAATGAATATTCTGATGTGATTTTGTGGAATGCCAGGCCTCCGCCGTGGTTCGGATTCCACGTTAGACTATAGGTCATCCATTTCATCTCACAATCGCCCTGCCACTACACATCAGCGTAAGTGTGTACAACCCAAACGGGTAGTAAGACGCGGTGATGATAATAATAATAATAATAATATTCTGATGATTTTGTTACTGCCCATGATGATGATTGCACTAGAGTGACAGAATTTTAATTAATTAATTAATTAAAACGCAACAAATATAATTATTTTAAATATATTTGGAACCAGTTACTACCTGCACTACTGGTCGCGTGGTCTTAAGACATCAGGCTCACAATATACCTGATTGCCGGTAATGGGGAGGTCGAGGTTCGAATGTAGCTGAGGTGGTTTTTTACAGGTAATTTGTCACTGTGGCTCTCCCCATCCCGCTAATGCTGGTGCACTGTTCCTAAGCTACCTCTCCCTCCCACCACATGTTTAAGAGAGCTGTGAACTTATTGACCTTGGCCCTATAACATGACTGATTACATATTAACATATCTTCTGTCAGTTGTGTTCTAGCTGTACATGACGTCATCATTCATAACCTACAATCACACTTGACTCGTTAAACTATTTGAACTGTGTTGGTTTGTACAAGCTCTACATCCAATCAACATAATACATTTCCCTCTCATTTACTGTGTTCTCATGTGTACATTTAACAATAGAGTTATTGAAGGCTCGACTCAGAGGGGAGTTTGAAAGGAATCCTCAGCATAATAATGGAAAGAGGATTGGGAATCCCCAGTATTATAGTGTAAAGAGGATAGGGAATCCTCCAGCATTATAGTGTAAAGAGGATAGGGAATCCTCCAGCATTATAGTGTAAAGAGGATAGGGAATCCGCCAGTATTATAGTGTAAAGAGGATAGGGAATCCTCCAGCATTATAGTGTAAAGAGGATAGGGAATCCCCCAGCATTATAATGTAAAGAGGATAGGGAATACCCAGTATTATAGTGTAAAGAGGATAGAGAATTCCCCAGTGTTATAGTGAGTGTAAAGAGGATAGGGAATCCCCCAGCATTATAGTGTAAAGAGGATAGGGAACCCCCCAGCATTATAGTGTAAAGAGGATAGGGAATCCGCCAGTGTTATAGTGTAAAGAGGATAGGGAATACCCAGTATTATAGTGTAAAGTGGATAGAGAATTCCCCAGTGTTATAGTGAGTGTAAAGAGGATAGGGAATCCCCCAGCATTATAGTGTAAAGAGGATAGGGAATCCCCAGTATTATAGTGTAAAGAGGATAGAGAATCCCCCAGTGTTATAGTGAGTGTAAAGAGTGATAGGGAATCCCCCAGCATTATAGTGTAAAGAGGATAGGGAACCCCCCAGCATTATAGTGTAAAGAGGATAGGGAATCCGCCAGTATTATAGTGTAACGAGTATAGGGGATCCCCCAGCATTATAGTGTAAAGAGTATAGGGGATCCCCCAGCATTATAGTGCAAAGAGGATAGGGAATCCCCCCAGCATTATAGTGTAAAGAGGATAGGGAATCCGCCAGTATTATAGTGTAAAGAGGATAGGGAATCCCCAGCATTATAGTGTAAAGAGGATTGGGAATCCCCCAGCATTATAGTGTAAAGAGGATAGGGAATCCCCCAGCATTATAGTTGTAAAGAGGATAGGGAATCCCCCAGCATTATAGTGTAAAGAGTATAGGGAACCCCCCAGCATTATAGTGTAAAGAGGATAGGGAACCACAAGTAGAAATTCACGTCCAGTGCACCCAAGCAAGATTCAAACTTCAAGCCCCCAATCACCAGAAATCCTATCTATTGCGTGCCTGACGTCCTATAAAATCCTATCACCTACGTGGGTAGCGTCCGTCGTTGAGAATACTATCATAGTCTAGCTACACTCATTTGAGTGAGACATTTCCAAAATACGAGACCTACATGTGAAAAATGAGTCATTAAAATCCTACACTGTTTATAAACAAGAAAAGTAGCCTATAATAAATAGTTACTGCTGAAAGCGCCATACTATGTGTATTCCGTACATTCTGCTCCACTGCAACTCTCCTGGCAACATGCCGTATGAGATGTAACTACCTTGGTAATATGTTGTATGAGATGTAACTACCTTGGCAACATGATGTATGGGGTGTAACTACCCTTACAATATGTTGTATGAGATGTAACTACCTTGGGAACATGCTGTATGAGATGTAACTACCTTGGGAACATGCCGTATGAGATGTAACTACCTTGGGAACATGCTGTATGAGATGTAACTACTTCGACAATATGCTGTATGAGATGTAACTACCTTGGTAACATGCTGTATGAGATGTAACTACCTTGGGAACATGTTGAATGAGATGTAACTACCTTGACAACATGTTGAATGAGATCTGACTACCCTGACAACATGATGTATGAGATGTAACTACCCTGACAACTTGCTGAATGAGATATAACTACCTTGACAACATGCTGAATGAGATGAAACTACCCTGACGACATGCTGCATGAGATGTAACTACCTTGGGAACATGCCGTATGAGTGTAACTACATTGGAAACATGCCGTATGAGATGTAACTACCTCGACAATATGCTGTATGAGATATAACTACCTTTGAAACATGTTGAATGAGATGTAACTACCTTGACAATTTGCTGAATGAGATATAACTACCTTGGCAACATGCTGAATGAGATGTAACTACCTTGGCAACATGTTGAATGAGATATAACTATATTTGAAACATGTTTAATGAGATGTAACTACCTTGGTAACATGCTGTATGAGATGTAACTACCTTGGTAACATGCTGTATGAGATGTAACTACCTTGGTAACATGCCGTATGAGATGTAACTACCTCGACAATATGCTGTATGAGATATAACTACCTTTGAAACATGTTTAATGAGATGTAACTACCTTGGCAACATGCTGAATGAGATGTGACTACCCTGACAACATGATGTATGAGATGTAACTGCCCTGACAACTTGCTGAATGAGATATAACTACCTTGACAACATGCTGAATGAGATGTAACTACCCTGACGACATGCTGCATGAGATGTAACTACCTTGGCAACATTCTGAATGAGATGTAACTACCTTGAAAACATGGCATTCGAGATGTAACTACCTTGGGAACATGCCGTATGAGATGTAACTACATTGACAACATGCTGAATGAGATGTAACTACCCTGACGACATGCTGCATGAGATGTAACTACCTTGGCAACATGCTGAATGAGATGTAACTACCCTGAAAACATGGCATTCGAGATGTAACTACCTTGGGAACATGCCGTATGAGATGTAACTACATTGACAACATGCTGAATGAGATGTGACTACCCTGACGACGTGCTGCATGAGATGTAACTACCTTGGCAACATGCTGAATGAAATGTAACTACCCTGACAACATGCCATACGAGATGTAACTACCTTTAAAACATGCTGTATGAGATTTAACTGCCCTGACAATTTGTTGAATGAGATATAACTACCTTTGAAACATGTTGAATGAAATGTAACTACCCTGACAACATTATGCATGAGATGTAACTACCTTGGCAACATGCTAAATGAGATATAACTACCTAGCAACATGCTGTATGAGATGTAACTACCCTGACGACGTGCTGCATGAGATCTAACTACATTGACAACATGCTGAATGAGATGTAACTACCTTGGCAACATGATGAATGAGATATAACTACCCTGACAACATTCTGAATGAGATATTATTCTCGTTTCCAGAATCAGATCAGACATTTCCCTAGTAGTTCTGGTCCATGTCCTTGAAACTACACCCTCTTGGTCCTGTACCCTCCACTTTAAAGTGAATATTATTCAGTAAACTGGCAGTAGAGCGTACTAAATACCTCTGCTCAGTTAGTACCATATTTGTTTAAGAAGAAAAGGATCTTGAGTTCAAAACCCGGTAGAGTCATAAAAGTATTATAACTGTTGAAACTATTCCTCAATCTGTCTCAGTGTTGTAAATATTTGGGGTCTAGGTGCTGCATTTGTTCCGCTGATAGATTTGTTTATCATTCTATTAAGAAAAATAGGATAGCCAAAATATTGTGTTTAAGGAACTGGACCGATATTTGCCTGGAGAGAGGAGAGAAAACCTAAGTGAAGCAAGCCTTATTGAAACCAAGCACAATTAATTTATTTGTTTGGTTAGTATTAAAACTCATTTTTTTAATTAGGCCTAATCTGGCATCAAACTAAGGTTCTCCATCTATTTAGTCTCCCTCTTAAGCCCCTGTACCTCGGGAAGGCGAGGTTTGTATACATTGCTCAGGTTATAACAAATTTACAACCATTACTGTTTACAGTGTGTGGTCAATGTCTTATTCAAGCCGTATATTTTCCACTTCCGGCTTGCTAGGCCTGTCGTAACTTCATATGCCTTATAATATAGCTTAAGACTAGGACAGGCACAACATCCAGTCCTCGGCCGTTAGTTTATCAATATGAAAAGGTAAACCCACATTTCATCAATGATAAATGTTCAGCCATGCCGGGAATCGAATCTGGGACCCTAATCTCAGTAGACAGACACGCTACCGACCGAGCTAAGGGGTGTAACAAAGATCAGATGTAAATAATTTCAGTGAATATTTCAGTAGCGGATTTAGGCTTAGGCCCGTGAGGCCCGGGCCTAGGGCGGCAAATTTTGAGGGGTGCCGAAATTTTTAAGATGACTAAATTAATCAGATAAAAATAATTTATATTTTAATTACAAGCAATTTATTATTAATTCTATATTTAACTGTTATGTTAAAAAAAAAGTTTAATTTATACCTGAATTAGATTTCTTATTATTATTGTTATTAGTTTCATTATTTTATACACACACATATATGTATATATATGTTTATATATGTATATATATATATATACTGTTACAAAAAAAAGGGCGCCATATCGTCTCGGGCCTAGGGCGTCCTCAAACCTAAATCCGCTACTGGAATATTTCGTTACTCTTGAGCTGTTTAGGAAATAGTGCAAAGTTTAAACACTCAAATATAAATCTATCCAGTATTAGTTCGGGAGATCGGGGCTCAATTCTAACAAGGAAGTGTTTTATTGTATAAACTATTAGTAGTTTGCATAATCTCCAGGAAGAGGTTATTTCACTTTCCTTGTCTTGTTTCCTTACACTAGTTAATGTAGTTTACGCACCGACCTAAAAGGAGCTTAAACTCGTAGGTAGAATAAATCATGTATAGAATCTTTCATTTTCCCAATGACGTAAACAATATTGTTTGATTACAAATTGAAAGAAGTGTAAAGTGTATGTGATGGTTCTGGTGGCCCGTCACAATAACTGTGTGTTAAATAGCAGTTGACTGGAAGCGCGTCACCTGTAGCTAGGAGTGGCCTTAGAGCGCGCCGCGGTACAAGTTACATGATGCAAGGAAACCTTGGAGTGCTGCCGGTTATTTATGACAGGAGAATACACAACAAGTCCTCTGGATGAACTCTTCTGATGGAACAAGTTGAGAGTTGATATCTACCTGTGATGATCTAGGTTAGCTTGGTTTGGTGATCGTGGGATGGTCCAAACATAGTCAGACTACAACTGATAGTAGATATAGAGGAACTATCCCACTCTCAACCTAGCATATACAACTGATAGTAGATAGAGAGGAACTATCTCACTCTCAACCTGGCATATACAACTGATAGTAAATATAGAGGAACTATCTCACTCTCAACCTAGCATATACAACTGATAATAAATATAGAGGAACTATCTCACTCTCAACCTAGCATATACAACTGATAGTAAATATAGAGGAACTATCTCACTCTCAACCTAGCATATACAACTGATAGTAAATATAGAGGAACTATCTCACTCTCAACCTAGCATATACAACTGATAGTAAATATAGAGGAACTATCTCACTCTCAACCTAGCATATACAACTGATAGTAAATATAGAGGAACTATCTCACTCTCAACCTAGCATATACAACTGATAGTAAATATAGAGGAACTATCTCACTCTCAACCTAGCATATACAACTGATAGTAAATATAGAGGAACTATCTCACTCTCAACCTAGCATATACAACTGATAGTAAATATAGAGGAACTATCTCACTCTCAACCTAGCATATACAACTGATAGTAAATATAGAGGAACTATCTCACTCTCAACCTAGCATATACAACTGATAGTAAATATAGAGGAACTATCTCACTCTCAACCTAGCATATACAACTGATAGTAAATATAGAGGAACTATCTCACTCTCAACCTAGCATATACAACTGATAGTAAATATAGAGGAACTATCTCACTCTCAACCTAGCATATACAACTGATAGTAAATATAGAGGAACTATCTCACTCTCAACCTAGCATATACAACTGATAGTAAATATAGAGGAACTATCTCACTCTCAACCTAGCATATACAACTGATAGTAAATATAGAGGAACTATCTCACTCTCAACCTAGCATATACAACTGATAGTAAATATAGAGGAACTATCTCACTCTCAACCTAGCATATACAACTGATAGTAAATATAGAGGAACTATCTCACTCTCAACCTAGCATATACAACTGATAGTAAATAGAGAGGAACTATCTCACTCTCAACCTAGCATATACAACTGATAGTAAATATAGAGGAACTATCTCACTATCAACCTAGCATATACAACTAAGAGTAAATATAGAGGAACTATCTCACTCTCAACCTAGCATATACAACTAAGAGTAAATATAGAGGAACTATCTCACTCTCAACCTAGTATATACAACTAAGAGTAAATATAGAGGAACTATCCCACTCTCAACCTAGCATATACAACTGATAGTAAATATAGAGGAACTATTCCACTATCAACCTAGCATATACAACTGATAGTAAATATAGAGGAATTATCCCACTCTCAACCTAGCATATACTACAACTCATGGTAAATATAGAGGAACTATTCCACTCTCAACCTAGCATATACAACTGATAGTAAATATAGTTGAACTATCCCACTCTCAACCTAGCATATACAACTGATAGTAAATAGAGAGGAACTATCTCACTATCAACCTAGCATATACAACTGATAGTAAATATAGTGGAACTATCCCACTCTCAACCTAGCATATACAACTGATAGTAAATATAGAGGAACTATCTCACTCTCAACCAAGCATATACAACTGATAGTAAATAGAGCGGAACTATTCCACTCTCAACCTAGCATATACAACTGATAGTATATATAGAGGAACTATCCCACTCTCAACCTAGCATATACAACTGATAGTAAATATAGAGGAACTATCTCACTCTCAACCTAGCATATACAACTGATAGTAAATAGAGAGGAACTATCCCACTCTCAACCTAGCATATACAACTGATAGTAAATAGAGAGGAACTATCCCACTCTCAACATAGCATATACAACTGATAGTAAATAGAGAGGAACTATCCCACTCTCAACCTAGCATATACAACTGATAGTAAATATAGAGGAAGTTATCCGTCTCACAGCAAGATTGTCTTTTGTCTGTCATCTCTGGAATTTAATCTGACAGCGAAATTATTACTTATTTGCTAACGAGTGACTGTATGGGAGGAGTCAACTTAGAAACTATTAGGTTCGTACGTTCTGCCATTTTGCTTGTGTTACTATTGTCAATATTAGTACAAGGTTCACGTGTCAGCAAACACAGAGATTACAATAACAATTATTATCGATACTATGTATATTAGGCAGTCAAGCTGTCCTGGCCAATGTCACTCGGAGAAATCTCCTTGGGGGTATTCCGGAGGTGTTTTCCTACCTTACTTTATCGATCGGCAGGTAATAGTGCATAATCTTTGATTCACCCATTACAATTTACAAAATACATGCATTAGTGTTTTAAGACAAGTGCCTGGGTCAGTTTTTTATCAAGACATATACTTTCCACTACCGGTTTGCTAGGTCTGTCGTAGCATCAAGATTTATAATCTAACTTAAGATTAGAACAGGCACAACATCCAGTCCCCAGCCGTTAATTAATCATTGTGAAGGGGTAAACTCATACTTCACCAATGATACATTTTTCGACCATGCCGGGAATCGAACCCGGAACTCTTACCTTGGTAAACAAACATGCTACCGACTGAGCTAAGGTGTCAGATTGTAATTTACAAATAATACTTTTTACTGGGAAGGACAGGGCAAGTAAGATATCCAGACTAAGACCGGATCTATAATAATATTTTATTTCGAAAGTGTGTGCAGGGGTTGGCTGATTTTTGAGGAGTAGTTTGTAGAACAAACACAAGAACGTAGGTCCCCCCCCCCTCCCACACACACACTCAACCAGCCTCCGATGATACGAAATCAAATTCACTTTGTTCCATTTCCCTGGTTCTCATTTAGTGAGCCACGGATGCTGGTGTGTTTGGGTTCCAATGTTTGCCGCTAGGCTCCACCACTGTGACCAGAGCGTGTCAAGGTCCAAGATTATATTATAATGGGTCTGGCTTCACTTTAGTTCCAGTTATCAGACATTGTAACTAAAAAGCGCTAGTAGTGTCAATACTAGCACGCCCGCGATTCAAATAGTGTGGAGAAGTTTAAACACTAAGTTTTCATGTTATTGTTTCAGATAATATAAAGAGGGGGATCAGAGAAAATGATTAATAGCTTAAAAAAAGAAACATATTGTTAATAAACACAACAACTACACTTATTGTTTGCTAATGATTGTAATAGAAGTTAAAGTTGCTTTATATATTTATTCCCTTTAGATAAACTACCTCTGTAAACAGGAAGATTTAGAGAGGACACTTTATACCCATCGTGTAATATTTCAAGTAGAAATATTTTTATGGATAAAATATATTAGGGCAGTGGTTTCCAAATTCAACCTTTCAAAAAGATTTGGCCTCAAGTTTTGTTTCTGGGACCATAACGACATCTTGATAGCCTTCAAATCCTAGTCTTTATCTATTTCTTTACCACACCCCTCACGGATATCCGAATTTAATAACAGTCGTTGGGTAGGTAGACTTTAGAGGAAATGTACCTTTATTTGCTTGAAGGGAGAAGTGGAAAAAATTTAGGAAAAATCACCCCCAGTACATCCGGATAAGATTTGAATCTTGACCTTCCCGTCACTAACAAACCAAACCAAACGAACGTGGCGTTTAACCCGCACGCCCACCGATACGTGTTTTAGTTACTATATTACTATTTGAGCACCACGACTTACTACCCGTTCAGGTGATACGCGTATTTACTAATTACGCTAATGATTTTTAGGGATGAAGAAGTCTAAAAGAGGAAGTGTACCCGCATTAGCTTGGAAGAAGAGTGGAAAACCATTTTGGAAAAAACCTTCCTCAGTACACCCGACCAAGATTCGAACCTGGATTTCCCCGTCATAAGCAGTTTAATCTACTACGAGAGTAGCGCCTTACACCATGCGGCCACCGTAGCGGGTTACTATAATTTGCTTATACAATGATTATACGAATGTGCTTAAGATATCTCTAGCGGGTATTTTGGATGTTGTACTCGGTGGCCACGTGGTCTGACGCGCCACCCTCGCAGTAGACGAGACTGCTGATGGCGGGGAGATTGAGGTTCGAATCTCGGTCGGGTGTAGCTGAGGATGATTTTCCCCAAAATGGTTTTACACTCTCCCTCCACGCAAATGTTGGTAGGCTACACTTCCTATAAAAATATCACCTTACTAATCCTTAAAACAATTAACGAAATGGTGACCTGGTGGTCTAGGGGTAAGGTGTCGGACTTCTGTGTTGGGGGTCCGGGGTTCAATCCTCGGTCCCGGCACAGATTTATCTGATTAGTAAACCCTTCCTTCACCTCTGACAAGACATCTTGTGAATGTGGGGAATGCCAGGCCTCCACTGGGGTTCGGATTCCACGTTAAACTGTAGGTCCTCCGTTTCATCTCACAATCACCCTACCATCACACATTAGCGTAAGTGCGTATAAACCGAACGGGTAGTAAGACGCAGTGCTAATAATAATAATAACATTAACGTAATGAATACAAAAGCGTACAACCCAAACGGGTAGTAAGATGTGGTGCTTAAAAAAAACAGTTGAGTCAAAGTTGTGTAACCAAAAGGAACCGAAGCAGTTTCTTATCGCTTGATCCGCTTACATTTCTATTAATGTTGATTTTGCACCTTCCTACATTCATTCTAATAAATTAATTACGTATTAGTTCAACAAGCCCTGTGAACGCACCTGAAATACACCGTGGCCCCCAACGGGGTCACGACTCCTTGGTTGTAAATTAGTGTACTAGAGTTGGAGGGCACTAAGCCACCATTCTTACCAAGTAGCCTACCACATCTGAGAGAATTAGTGTTAGAATCCTAGAGAGGGTAGCATTTTAAATGATTTATTTGCATATTAACACCAGTAAACGATATAAGGACATTTAAAAACAAAAGAGGAATAGATGTTTATTTAAATAGGCATATCAACTGAAAAATAAGCATTGGCGTATTACCACTATTGTAAAAAACCTAAATTATTGTGTTAACGCATATACCGCAACTTAATTACCCAAGGATTAAAATAAACTTTTTTTTGTATCAAAACCACAATTATTCATTTATTTCAATGATTCATTCAAGATTCTACTAATTTTTAAATGAAAATAACAATATTATATTTATCTATTTTTCACTACGCGTATGATTTCTTAACACCTGTTAATTCCTGAAACATATTTATGACAACGATATGCAGCGATCACAGCGCTGGCTCGTATTGCGGCAAACTGTTCAAATAAAAAGCTTCATTGTATCATAAACATTTACATGCTTACCACCCGTTATACGCTTATGTACTAATTACGCTAGTGATTTAGGTACTAGGAAGGCTATATATAAAAGAAGTGTACCCCCATTTGGGTGGAGGGAGAGTGGAAAACCATTTTGGAAAACCACCTTCGATACACTCGTCAAAGATTCGAACCTCGATCTCCCTGTCATCGGCAGTCTAGTCTACTGCGAGAATAGCTCCTTAGACCATGCAGCCACCGAAGCTGGTGAGGACTAGTTGTGATATGGTACTAGTATAGAGTTAGTTAATATATGGTTCTATTATAAAGTGTTATTTGAGAGATGGCACTAGTATGAAGTGTTAGTTAAGAGAGAGCTCTATTATGAAGTGTTAGTAAGAGATGGCACTAGTATGAAATGTTAGTTAAGAGAGAGCTCTATTATGAAGTGTTAGTTAAGAGAGAGCTCTAGTATGAAGTATTAGTTAAGAGAGAGCTCTATTATGAAGTATTAGTTAAGAGAGAGCTCTATTATGAAGTGTTAGTTAAGAGAGAGCTCTATTATAAAGTGTTAGTTAAGAGTTAGTATGAAGTATTAGTTAAGAGAGAGCTCTATTATAAAGTGTCAGTTAAGAGAGAGCTCTATTATAAAATATTAGTTAAGAGAGAGCTCTAGTATGAAGTGTTAGTTAAGAGAGAGCTCTAGTATGAAGTGTTAGTTAAGAGAGAGCTCTATTATAAAGTGTTAGTTAAGAGAGAGCTCTAGTATGAAGTATTAGTTAAGAGAGAGCTCTATTATAAAGTGTTAGTTAAGAGAGAGCTCTAGTATGAAGTGTTAGTTAAGAGAGAGCTCTATTATAAAGTGTTAGTAAAGAGAGAGCTCTAGTATGAAGTATTAGTTAAGAGAGAGCTCTATTATAAAGTGTTAGTTAAGAGAGAGCTCAAGTATGAAGTATTAGTTGAGAGAGAGCTCTATTATAAAGTGTTAGTTAAGAGAGAGCTCTAGTATGAAGTATTAGTTGAGAGAGAGCTCTATTATAAAGTGTTA
>CABEEJ010010891.1:0-12688 GCA_901482245.1 Timema douglasi | reverse complement strand
CTGGTTCCCTAACGAGTAGCCAACATCGGAAAAAAGTCACTATATTCATCATACAGCTGGTAAAAGCCACAACAGCAGAACACAATATCATGGCTTCGCGTATGAACGTATAAACTGTCCAATAAGATTATTCAAACAACAGACTAGGCTGATTGTAAGAGCAATCCTGGTCTAGGTAGGTGTCGTCCTGTATTTAGTGTAACGCTGAACTTGAAGTTCACTAAGTCTGACTTTGACTGTATTTGGTATAGAGATGTATAGTTGGCGTTAGTCTGGCTATGAACCTGGCCCTTTTAAGTTAATTTTATGTTGTAGCTCGGCAATTTTTACTTGTCGAAAGCGTAAATATTTCCATTGCCAGATCGCGGATTACGTATTTTAATATCGGATAGTAAAGATGTGTTATTCTTACTAAATATAAAAAATATATTTATTGCCTTCTTTAAAACCATGCCAAAGATTTATTATATGGATACATTCTTTGTAAATAAATATTGTGTAGGAAAATAAATTGTATTCGTTTTATGTTTGCTACAGTTTTGTAATTGTGTTAGTGTTAATACATGTAAATAATATTTTAAAATTGCTTGATGTATATTGTATTTCTAGTATAAAATGAAGAGTGACTATACTTTATTTATTTATGTAACAGTCAATATCCTCAACAAGGTTCTATGTCTTCCCATCCTGCAGCCCATCTTAAACTACGAGACTTGATTGCCCTAAAAATGGCTTGCGATAAGTACAGGATATGTAACCTCATTATGTAACCTCCTCCACTCCTCAGTGACCTCATCCCTTTGTGGACTGAATAGTTTCCTAAACACCTTGTTCTCGTCACTCAAGGTGGGATGGAAGGGGACGCGAGATAAGGTAGGTGTTTTTTGCAGTTTTTATAGTAGAACGTATTTTTAGACAAAATAAATCAAATATTGCTCCAGTAGAAACACATAGTTTTTTTATTCCTTCACCTGGTGATATCAACAGTTGTTGAATATCTGTGAAGGGTGTCCCGGAATTTAATGACAACTTTTGTCTTCATTTAAAAAGTTTCTCATCTAATGTCGCTATGCTCACGACTGATATCACCAGGTGAAGGAATATTAAACTAAGTGTTTTATTTATTTTGGCCCAAAAAAAAGTTTTGCTCTAAAAACTGCTGAAACACTGGCCTTATCTCCCGTCCCCTACACCCCACCTTGAGGTAAGAGACCACGTTTCACACCCAGAGAGAACAACTGGTAAAATTATTGTTTTGTATTGTCTAAGTTTTACATTCCTGAAAACCAGACAAGATGACCGAGTAAAAGCGTGCATTTCCTGACTATTATTTTAGTAATTAATTACAAATTGATTAGCAAATAAAACCCTTTCTTCCAAACTGACCTAATGTTTTCATTAAACTAATTACTCAACTGTTGGAAGAAATTCTGTTAATTTTATTAAAACATATAAATGATAATTAGCTACCTCCATATTGTGCACGTTAAACTAAAAAAAATATCAATAACTTACACGTATTTTTAGCTCAATAAAACCTTTACAAACCTCATCAGGCATTCAGGTAACAATTTTTTGAGGCCTAGGCACAACCTTGGGCTAGTTAAAAATAATAAGGTTTTTTTAAGCAAACGTGTAAAAAAAAATCATTACTAAATTATTTCCGCGCCTCCTTGATAAATATTCCACGTACCCCCAACGGCACTTGTTCCTCAGGTTTAAAACAAGTGCTATAGTAATAAGTGTTTATATTATACACTTACATCAATGTCTAGTGTTTACCACGAAAACTAACTATCAATAGTTTGACTAAACTTTAATATTGTAGTCCCTGGACAGAACTACATCAAGTGTTGCTTCGTGGACTAATCAACGCATCGTTAATTGTTTCAAAAACGGAGAAAACTGGATCATCACGATGAGGTAAGTGGCCACCGAACTTAGGATCTGAAAATGAACAGAAACGACCCGTATTACTCGTTATTTGTTTTTAATTGTACCTCCAACATGAGGACTATCGTGGTGAGTAATTAACCTAATGAGAGGATGGAAGGTGGGGTATGGACATGTAATGAGGATGGAAAAAGAGAGGATGTAGGAGAAAAGAGTGCAAGGGAGGAACAGATAAAGTGTGCAAGTGAGAGGAGAAGAATAAGGTAAGATGGAGGAATTTCACCAAACTGACTCAGCCACTGGCTGGAAAACAGTTGATGATGATGATGATGATGATGATGTGACTATCCCTAAATCTGTCCCTGATTATTCGGTGTTAATCATTACATAATATATATATATAATATGCTCAAATTATTGTACATATGTCACCTTAATCCTTAAACAATTAGTGTAATTAGTACATAAGGCGTACAACCCGAACGGGTAGTAAGAGGCGGTGCTAAAAAAAAAAGCTACGCGGGAAGACTGATCCCGATATCAGTAATAATCCTGGATAGGTCTGTGTTAGACAGTTGTGTGCTAAGTTTAAGATTCCGGGTTCGATTCCCATGTTCAGGTGTCATTTTTTAACTGATTTAATTACATTTAATTATAAAGCTTGATTGTCACGTTCGCAGAAAATAGAAAGCAGAATAGGTTTAAGTGACGCAGTAACTCACACGTTCCATATTGACCCATAATGCATTGCAACTTTAAACAGATGATTATCAACATATTTTATTTCCTAGTAGACAGACATATATTCTAGATCATTCTCCCGATGTATGTTTTCAAATTATAACCGGGCTCAATCCAATACATCGATACAAGCTTTACATTAACGGGTTATTACAAACCCCCTCATCAACGGACAACGGAGCTGTCTGCTCGCTTCTAGCTCTACAGCGCATGCGCACTGATGTGAGATGGTGGGTTCCGAGATTTGATTGGTTCTCCTGTGCCGAACATCTCAGGCAGAGAGGACGAAGCAGAGATGAGTTGAACTTCAGCAGAACAGCTCGCGCCGGTGAGGCTCAGAGCTCGTCACGTGATTACATTTCCTATCTGCGCTAGTTTTTCAGCAACATGTGACTCCACAGTAGGCCTACGTCAGCGCTTGGCTATATCCGTATCAGAGTTCCTCCCTCTTATCGACAAATATAGAATGATAAGTTAATGAACCACTTACAGCCGTTATTTGTGTTTTGCCGACTACGAAGTATCCTGCGGCAGAAACATGTACAGGACATGTCACGATCTGGCTCATAAACATCTGAACCTGGAAAAACAAACATGTACAGGACATGTCACGATCTGGCTCATTGAACATCTGAACCTGGAAAAACAAACATGTCACGATCTGGCTCATGAACATCTGAACCTGGAAAAACAACCACGTGTTCGTAGTGGCTCATTAATAGTTTGATTGGTTCAATTCGTTAAAAGAAAAATCATCATTGAACTCCATTTGGAGTTTCTCAACTCAGGAGGCCAATGGCTGAAAACCAAAGGAATTATAAGTAATAATTTTAAAAAGTAGTTTCAATAAATTGCTAAAAGATTTTTAGAATTTCACATTACACATTTCTCATCTTGTTGTCTTAATTTAGTGGGGGTGGGGGGTGAATTCAAATTGGTTCAGAAAGTTTCCCTGAACAATCCCTTCACGATATAAATATTTCCCGGGCGGTTCTGACGTCTATGAAGGCATTAAAACATTATTTGGGAAGTTAATATTTAAGGTATATTATATCTAGCCTATTTCTATAAATTGATCTTAGCTTAAAATAAAACTTAACCAATAAGAACGTCTCTTTATCACCGAAACACCTCAAGGCCGGCTCACACTGAAAGCTAAGCTAAGCTATGTATTGCTACGCCGCGCTATGTTTGTCCCGATTGCTGGCCGGGAAATATTCTCATCTCTCATCTTGAGCCATCTTAAGTTGCGCCTGCGCATGACGCAGCTTGGGCTCCGTGTTGAACAAGTCAAACCTCCACATTTTCCTCGTCTTCCAACAATCGCAACAGCCCTTGTTCCTCAGTGATATCATCTGAGCACAAACAAAACATCTTGGAGAATGTCATGACTTAACATCACTGGAGTAGACCAGAAAGAAGCCACGGTGAGTCCAGGAGGGAAAGAGGGACCATAGCTTAGCTTAGCAATGAGTGGGAAACCAAACTGACAAAACCTTAGCACCGCATAGCATAGTATAGCATAGTTTAGCGTTCTGTGTTACCTCTGCTTGATTCTTTGGAGAAAGTCTAGAGACGGGCACCATCCTCAGATCTTGGACCACCGAGTTGGCCTGAAAAAGAGAGAAATAAGTCTGAAACATAACATATATACTATAGTAGCAATCCCGCACGGGACTGTGGTATTTTGTTAAAAATAGTCTAATTAAAAATATAATTAAACATTTAAAAATCCGGCTTCAAGGTGCAATCGGACTCCCTTCCGTCCACCCGTGTTAAAAATGTCAGATCTCTGCGTGCCGTAGATTTGTCTGGGCATCACAAACAAACAAACACAAACATTCCCTTTTATTATTATAGATTAATTTAAGGGTACGGGGGGAATAAGGGTAAGGTCCAATTTTAACTCTAATTGGTTTAGTGCTGCCAACTGTTACACCAGTGGTTCTCAACCTGGGGAGTCGTGAAGTACTTTCCGAGGGGGCGTGGAGCAATTTGGAAATTATGTTATAATCGGTTAAGAATTGAAGACGTTATTTCTTTCAATTCATTTTCCAAAGTAAGCTAATTTTTCCCTGAGATAGTGGTATTTGTAAGACCCAATATTCAAGAACTCGTAAAAACCAAATTCTGCCACCCCCCACATTAATTCTCAGTCAATTTATTTGTACCACTCCGCTGACAATGTTACATTGGGTTATGTATAAACAAGTGATAAGAGGCCAAGATTTTTTAAAGATTTTTTTAATTGTCTCAAAGAATATTGGGAAGTTTGGACGTGGGCATTAGATATAAAAAAATGTTGGAGTGGAGGGGGTGTGGGAATTTGATAATCTACCAAGGAGGGTGCGTCAGCTCAGAAAGGTTGAGAACCAGTGTGTCCTACAATCTTGAGACCTTAATGCACTTTAGATCAGTGGTTCTCAAACATCTTTTAGATTGTACCCCCTTGGCCGTGACAAAATGTCGATACATTTTCCCCAAATTACAAATATCAGATAATCAATCAACGGAGAACATTTTCCCCAGTCGTCTCGAAAATTCCCCGCCACGTTTGTTTCTCTTGTCATTTGGCCAATTTCCCCTTGAGAGCTGCTCATGTACCCCTGGAGGTGCGCGTACTACTTCCCTGTCCCCAACAAGACTAGACTAGCGCCTTTTGTCCGCATGACGGCCGCTGAAGGTATGATTCATAACAAATAAATATTATAGCACCGCGTCTCCCGTTCGGGCTATACGCTAACTAACTATTCCAATGGGCTAGGAATTGGGAAGGTTGATTTTAGAGGAAGTGAACCCGCATTTGTGTGAAGGGAGAGTGGGAAACCATTTAGGAAAAACCACCCCCAGTTCCCCCGACCGAGAATCTAACCTCGATGTCCCCGTCCTCGTCAGTCTAACTCAACTCAAAACTAGCGCGTTAGCTAATTACGCCACCGAGGGGGGTCAAAAACTTGTAATGGCTGCATACTACGTCTTATTTAACTAACCATCACAATTTATTCGCTTCTTTCCCAGCATTCACAGTATAGTTTAGCGTTCTGTGTTACCTCTGCTTGATTCTTTGGAGAAAGTCTAGAGACGGGCACCATCCTCAGATCTTGGACCACCGAGTTCGCCTGAAAAAGAGAGAAATAAGTCTGAAACATAACATATATACTATAGTAGCAATCCCGCACGGGACTGGGGTATTTTGTTAAAAATAGACTAATTAAAAATATAATTAAACATTTAAAAATCCGGCTTCGAGGTGCAATCGGACCCCCTTCCGTCCACCCGTGTTCAAAATGTCGTAGATTTGGCTGGCCATCGCTCACAAACAAACACAAACATTCCTTTTTATTATTAAAGATTAATTAAAGGGTACGGGGGGAATAAGGGTAAAGTCCAATTTTAACTCTGATTGATTTAGTGCTGCCAACTGTTACACCAGTGGTTCTCAACCTGGGGAGTCGTGAAGTACTTTCCGAGGGGGCGTGGAACAATTTGGAAATTATGTTATAATCAGCTAAGAATTTAAGACGTTATTTCTATCAATTCATTTTCCAAAGTAGATTTTTTTTTCCTGAGATAGTGGTATTTGTAAGACCCAATATTCAAGGACTCGTAAAAACCAAATTCTGCCACCCACCACATTAATTTTCAGTCAATTTATTTGTACCACTCCGCTGACAATGTTACATTGGGTTTTGTATAAACAAGTGATAAGAGGCCAAGATTTTTTTTAAATTGTCTCAAAGAATATTGGGAAGTGTAGGCATTAGATAAAAAAAATAGTGGAGGGGGTGTGGGAATTTGATAATCTACCAAAGGGGGCGTCAGCTCAAAAAGGTTGAGAACCACCGTGTCATACAATCATGAGATCTTAATGCACTTATAATGCACTTAGATCAGTGGTTCTCAAACATCTTTTAGATTGTCCCCCCTCGGTCGTGACAAAATGTCGATACATTTCCCCCAAATTACAAATATTAGATAATCAATCAACGGAGAACATTTTCCCCAGTCACCTCGAAAATTCCCCGCCACGTTTGTTTCTCTTGTCATTTGGCCAATTTCCCCTTGAGAGCTGCTCATGTACCCCTGGAGGTGCGCGCACTACTTCCCTGTCACCAACAAGACTAGACTAGCGCCTTTTGTCCGCATGACGACCGCTGAAGGTATGATTCATAACAAATAAATATTATAGCACCGCGTCTCCCGTTCGGGCTATACGCTAAAATACTAACTATGCTAATTGGGAAGGTTGATTTTAGATGAAGTGGACCCGCATTTGTGTGAATGGAGAGTGGAAAACCATTTAGGAAAAACCACCCCCAGTTCCCCCGACCGAGATTCTAACCTCGATGTCCCCGTCCTCGTAAGTCTAACTCAACTCGAAACTAGCGCGTTAGCTACGGCATCGAGGCGGGTCAAAAACTTGTAATGGCTGCATACTACGTCTTATTTAACTAACCATCACAATTTATTCGCTTCTTTCCCAGCATTCACAGTATTGAACAAGCTATTGTGTTACAAGTTAATTAAATATGATCCGGTTCGGTGGCCGCATGGTCTAAGGCGCTACTCTCGCAATAAACTAAACTGCTGACGACGGGGTGATTGTGGTCCGATCCTTTTCGGACGTACTGAGAATGGTTTTCCCATACATATTTTCTCACCCTCTCTCCACGCAAATGAGAGTACACTTCCTTTAAATTCAACCTCCCTAGTCCCTTACCTAGTACGTAATCGTAAAACTCGACACGGTGCTATGAAAACCCGTCAAATGTGATATTTTATTAATAGAGTTTTAATATTTGTAAAAATAACAAGATGACCAAAATATATTTTAGAAGTGTTTTTAGTATTGATGATTATTTTTAAAAATATTAGGCTATTTTTTTGTTTGTTTTATAATCCATTAATACTCGTCCAGTATCGAAATTTGAATACACTAATGGGTAAAAGACTATTGAGGTGTAATTTGAGAGTAAATGTACCTACATTTGCGTGGAGGGCAAGAGAAAATATATTGAGGAGTAACCACTTTCAGTACAGCTGTCCAAGACTCGATCCCCGACCTCCTCGTAACTGTAAAACCAGACCAGACGAACTTTTCCATGTGTTCACTGGGGCATACATATCAATATGTAATATACTAGGGACGGACGAGGAAGGTTGAATTTAGAGGAAGTGTACCCACATGTGTATGGAGAGAGACAGAGAGAGATTGTGGATTTATTCTAAACAGCCTTAGTACACCATGGCCAGGATTCAAACCCCGATCTCCCCGTCCTGGCAAGCGGATCACAAATGTTGCTGATTGTTATGTAATAAAATAGACATTACCGAATCCGTGATCCCTTGCGCGGTGGTGGCGACCAGAAAGGCGAAAAACCCGTTGATCAACATGAACATCAAGGGTGCCATTCGCTTCTGTTCGGCAAAACTGATGTACATGTACAGGTCCAGGACGAAGACGACCATGACCGCCACGAAATCTACCGCCACAAGCTCCCCGTACGCGAGCGTGAGACGTCGGACGGCGGACGACAGGAGGCTGTGCAGCAATCTCGTGCGGTCCAGCTCCTCCGTCACGTCCACCGTCGCTTCGGCGTCGTCCCTCGTGAGCGGCGCCAGCACGCGTCTCGTGATGGCCTTCACCTCGTAGAACTGTCTCTCAATGACGAAGCACAGGTAGATGAACACGATGAGGGGGAAATACTGCCACATCCCGAGGAGGGCGAACAGGATATAGGTGACAAGGTGGGCGTAGAATGTTCCGGGCGTTAGGTACTCGCAGAAATAGTACTGCTCGGTTTCGATCACGACAACTGTCAATAAAACAAAGAGCAGAGGAAGGTATTTACAAGTGAACTGTCTCATCTCCGGCGAGTCTGGGAACCCCTGTCGTTTCTTACTGCAGAACTCCTCGAGGTTCCAGATCAGTTTAGGTACGTGCCTCGCCCCTAGCTGGATGAAGAAGAAGTTGAGGAGGCTCTGTATGGTGACGAAATGGGCCATAACCGCCTCCCAGAAGTTTTCCTTCTGCTGTATGACGAACAGGACCTTGAAACCGGCGGCCAGTTTCAACAGGACCATCATCAACACCAGCAGGATGAAGCACCACGCCGTATCCAAGCTGAGGAAACGGTAGCTGATTCGAGCCCCGTTTCGATTGTGCGACCCAGAAAGGGGGAACAGCCCGGAAACTCTAATTATCAACGCGAGAGGTCGCAGAAACGAGTAGAAAGTTTCCTCTTTCTTGGCCGCCATTCTCTTTGTGGTAGTGATTGGTGAGCGTCCCTCGCGAGGTGTGATGGCAATCCAGCTATCTGATTGGTTGTCGGGATTGTCCCGACACTCCAGCGCTCAGAGTTGAAATCACGGGCGGACAAGACAGTCGCCATCTGGTGACACAGAAAGTTCATTAGGCGGTTTTATCTCTTCGACACTTTTCAACTTGTTGACCGTGTATCACACATTTAAGTGCATTTCGTAAGGTCAAATACCTTTATTACGCTATAAAACAAAGCATATCTTTACTGACACAGTAATAAACTTTGATGTAATCAGCAGATTTTCATAGAAAACATTTTTTTAATAACTATTTTAGAAGCGTAGTAATAGTAGGAAGAGGCTAAGTATTACTTCCCAAAGCTTTCTTGAAACCCTCCCCCTAAAAAAATAAACAACCAAGTAGTTTGAATAGAATACATTATAAAGTTAACTCTCTATAAAACTATATAAATATATATTTTGTAGAGAATTAACTTATAATGTGATATATATATAACTCATATATAAATTAACTACATTTCATCGCGTGCCGAGTCAAGTATAGACTGGATTGTTGCAATAACGTGTGAGTCAAGTATAGACTGGATTGTTGCAATAACGTGCCGAGTCAATTATAGACTGGATGGTTGCAATAACGTGCGAGTTAAAAGTCGTAAAGTGCTCGTCTCAGGATCTCAAACTCTTGGGTTCAAAGCCAGCAGAGGTCGACTAATTATTAATATTAACAACCATCCATTTAATGGCAAACAAATGTCTCGTCTGCGATATGTCTTGGTATTTCAAACGCGTAAGTCGCTCTGTAGGAAAACACCTATATTCGCGTGAACCGCGCGGTTCTAAGACCTATTTATTTTACACTAGCAGTTAAAACGCTAGCAACCGCGCCTTTGAATGAAACCCTTGCTATCAAGTTAGAAAATAAGTTTTCGTCTAGACCAGCGTTTTGACCGTCATCTCTGGAGGCAGTTGTGCCTCAATGTCACGACAAGTCTTCCAGCAGGAATGATGAATACTCTTCCTCAAGATGGTACCACGTTTGGCGATATTTACATTCACTAAACCAAGTAGTTCATCAAATGAAACCACAGACATTCTATAGTACAAACCTTCTCTGGGTACATTCTGTGATTCACAAACATAATATGAAACTGTCCTGTTGAGAGATGGTTCGATAATGTGTTCGATAATAATAAACGTCTCTTTTGACGAGTTTTCTTTTTCTTTTTGCGAGTTTCCTCCAACAAAATAAGTCCCGCAGCACAGCCGGCCGGTACAATGTCCATTTTTAAACCATTCTGCGCCAGTGGAAGCAACAACCGCTATTGTAGAATCAGTAGCGCTGTAGTAGCTGTTTCACAGTCGCGTTTTGACAGTCAGGTGTAGATTCAAGAGTTTGGGGGCGTAAGGTCGCGTCAAAACCGCCGCGTTTTAACCGCTAGGAACGGCCTGATCAGCGTTTGACGCGTTCTACAGTATCCCCATGGCTTCTTTGGTGCTGACTGACAGTTTTAAAAAGCTGCTAGACAAAATTACATATCCCTACGCCAAGCCAGATGATCTGCAAAAAACATTTGTTTAGCAGCTGTCACGTTTGGCAGTCAAAATTTAGGTATGTACCTAAATTTTGACTGTCAGAAGTCAGCTGTGAGCTGTCAGTCAGCACCAAAGAAGCCGTGGGGCTACTTTAGCAAATCGCACCTAATGGTGTCCTCGCCTCACAAAGGAATTCCTCCTAAATGCTGAGTATCCGACCTTGATTAAAGCTCACTAATTGTTTATATTGAGGCTGTCAAATTTTCGTACAATCATAGATTTATTTACTTCCTGAACTATAGATAAGGATGTTTCTATAGTGGTCATACTATAGTTTAAATCATATAAATTTATTGTATGGATTGAATAAAATTATTCACTCTCCTTTAATATATTAAATATATGAACTAATATGAACCCGCTTCTGTAGCCGCATGCTCTCGCGAAATACTAGACTGTCAGAGATGAAGAGACCTGAGTTCGTTACTGGTCGGGTGCACTAAGCTCCCCAGATTGTTTTCCATTCTCCCTACACAAACATTCAAACTACAGTAAGAAAGTTTATTATCAAATGTCATCAGAATTGATAAAAATATAAAACTGTGGTCTGGCAAACCACATTTTCTTTGTGTCCAAATTAAACTTTTAGCGGCTCAACTTTGAAATTTTATCTTTGTCTACAATCGGCGTGGGCTAAGTCCGTTAGCTATACAATAATTTAAAATAGTTTTAAGTTTGGGTTTTTGAATATAGGTCGGAAATATTAGGTGATAAGAGGGGGGGTAGGGGGTTTAACATAGCCCAAGCCCCTCCAAAATAGAAATGAGAGGCGTGAGCCCCCTCAGGCCTCACCAGCCCCGGACTATCTGGAGGTTAGGAAGATCGCAATGAGAAATTAGGCTACACGGGGAAAATAATTACTAGAGCACCCGGCTGAGAGTCGAACCCCAACCTCTCAATCAATGGAACTATATCTCATTACAATAATTACACCTCAGACCATGTGAACACCAGCGTAAGTGGTTTCTTGCTAGTGCTGACCGTCTGAACTCTTCAGATTCAAATATAAAGCTCAACTTTTCTATTGAAAACCTTCGTTAGTTGGTTCGTTAATAGAGTGAGCCAGTGGTACTTATCACATCTTATTAACTATTAACTATAACTGTAGGTTTCTGAATATGTTTGGAATAAAATTGAATAGTTAATTATACCACTTGAGCCTGGAAAAATACGTAAATGTGCTCGTTTTACTCCAAGGCCGTGGCCGGGGGTTGGGAGTTCAAACCCCCACAAAATTTTATGAACAAAATATATATGGCTTTACTTATGGTTAAAACAATATCAAAATTAAAATACAAATACAAATTAGAGGGATGTGTTACCATTTAAAGCACTTCAGAGAGCTTCTAGAGGTGTTAAATATTTAGAAATCTTCCTAGGCTTAGGCATTTTGGGGGTTATTTTACCATAAAAAATAGTTGGCTGTAAATTCACATGATGTAAGCTCGCAAAGCTTCCGGTCCCAACCAAACCAATTCTAACCGTTACCACACCCAACTGTAAAAGTTACACGACGTCACAAATAGGGCCTAGAAAAGCTCAAATTATTATTCAAAATAATAACAACTATTATTATACAAACCTAACTTTCAAACCTTCCATAATTTATACATCTAGGCCCTATATAATTATGGTTCTTACTCAACCTAACTTAACCTAACCTTTCATATTTTAATAAATTAATTTCAAAGAATATTGATGACACCTGGGTCGCCCACCTGCTCGACCCTTTGGGCGAGACCGTCGCGGTATCAGGACACCTTTACTCACACTCCCTTTCTATTCGCACAGCAGGGATTAATACCCCTTCTAGTTAGACATCTGTCAGTCGTGTCCTCACCGTGTCCGTCATGACGTGAGTGCAGGCGAAGACAGTCAAGTTGACAGTCAAGTGATGCAACACCAACACCAGGATCAGGAGGTCACGTGACTCGGTCAGGACCAAGAAGATATACATGTAGAGCACCGTCTCCAGGACCAAGAAACTCATGTTGGTCAACAAATGCCACCCGTAATACCTCCCCAGGTCGCCCGTGATCCGGGACAACTCCCCGTGACGCAGCCGCAGTTCGCACAGGAGCGCCCCATCGGCGGCCATCGCGTATTTCTTCTTCGAGAGCTCCTTGAGAGACGTCTTCAGTTCGCGATACAGGACGTTTAGAGAAAGACAGAGGAACGT